>JABFEX010000949.1:0-43615 GCA_013623515.1 Fusarium illudens | reverse complement strand
CATTTCGCCTGCTCTTCACTCCGACAACCAGACACCAACACTTGCCCCTACAACAAACACAAACATACCTACTACATCTACCTATCTATCTTCTCGAGGGATAACCGCGTCCCATTCGCATCGCTCCGCGTCGTCGCACCGTCATCGTCATCGTCTTCATCTTGCCAATCTATATACAATCGCCTCTCCGTCCGACGCGCGCGCATACCCTGGAAACCCTCAGATCAACTTGCTTGCTGCCTTTTGTTGGCTTCGCGCGCTGTCGCCTGCTCTATCCTGGTCGCAATCGCACCACTCGCCAACCACCCGGCTCTACCTTTATATTAAAAAACACAACAACACCAGCAGTCGTCGTCTCCTTGGTTTCCCGACCGTCAACAATCGCCGCCATGCTCCTCCCGTCCGCTCTGTCGTGCGATGCATCGCACTCGTCGCACTCGTCCCAGCCCCGACTTCAACCCTCCCTCTTCTCTCCTCCCGCCAGCCCTCCGCCGCACAACTCCTTCGCCAACATCATGACCACCTGCCGCTCTCTTCAGTCTCTGCTCGCCAATCCCACGCCCATCGCCACCGAGTCGCGCGCCATGCCCTCGCTCGCTCAACTACCCACGCCGCCGCTCGCCCATGCGCCTCCTCCGCTGAAGCTGCGCCTGCGGTCGCGCGACAATCGCCGTGAGCCGGTCGGACCCAAGAAGATCACCAAGCGCGCGCCCCCGCGTGGCGCCAACAAGAGACGCCGCACACCAGAGGACGATACAGACCGCTATGTGTCGGAAAGTGACTCTGCTAGCGAGGCGCCGTCGTCGCCATGTCAGTCCGCCGAACCAGTGGCACCCTCAACCCCCAAGCGCACGCGCATCGCTCCTGAGCAGCTGCCTCTGGGTCTCGAGCGCTCCGACTTCCATAGGATGAATGCCAGGCCGCGCGACAACACCGCCGAGAACAACAACGACAATGACAGCGCCGAAGTGGGAGAAGATGAATGGACCGCCGAGGATGATCGCGTCCTCATCGAACTCGTACTCGAGAAGCTCAAGCTATCCAAGACAGAATGGCAAGATTGCGCCCGAAACCTTGGCCGCGATCGCCATGCCGTCAACCGTCGCTGGAAGAGTCTGATACTCAATGGCGATGTCGGCCTCAAGACGCGATCTGGTCGCCGAAGCAGGCTACACTCGACCTGGTGATGGCGACCGGGTCTTTGAGATGACGCTCTTGCATCTTCTCTTGTCCATCATCACATTTGATTTCAATTTTACTATCAGCGCAAGTCTCGGCCAACCCACCGTGGTGGCTACGAAGGGAATCACCTTCGCCTCAAAAAGAACAGGATCTACAGGCATGGACATGGGATGTCCTCGGAGTTTTTGGTTATTATTTATCTGGTTTTGTAATAGTGATATCCTCGCGCACAAGCAACGCGCGCATCTTCAAGAAGTTTCGTGTTTGATTTTTTGGGATGGAGAATAGGTCAGGTCATTGGATCAAGGTTATTTACTGCTGGGTAGCGGTTACTATAGAGGTCGGGGATCTTCAATGGAGAGAGAAATCTATCTATTCACGTCTACATATGCTTCTCTACCTGCTACTGTCTGTCTGATCACATACCATTCACCGCCGATAACCTCAACGGCAGCCAGTCTCTCGCTGGTGGACTATGGCTAAAGTATAAAATCCCATGTAGCCAACCACATGGCAACTAACTAGAAGCCATAACGGTTGAAAAGACCAATGCCCTCGAGCTCTCAAATGCAATGTGACCTCGAGCCGGGCTCCCGTCTCAAACCTTGTCACCCCTCCTATATCCCCGTGCCCGTGGTCAAAAGGACGGGAGACGCACGGTCTGGCTGGAGGCTCCCCTCACCGCTGCTGGGTCCCTTTGTGCGTGTGTCCCTTAACCCTCTCTTCCTTTGTTGTGTTATTGCCTGCGCTTGGACTTTTCTCCTTGAGAGATCAGGGTCTAGCGTTGCGCGGGGGGACGGGCGGTTCAGTGACGGGCCGGTGCTAGAGAAGTGCTAACTAGATAGAGAGGAAATGGGTGGGTGACCTTGATGGCGAGAGAGGGACTGGACCCTTTCTTCTCGATTGCTCTAACCTTGATGGTGGTGATCGAGACTAGAGACTTTCACGGGTGCAACCGTCGACGTCGGGTTCATAAAGGTAACGTTTATGTCATGATAACTGATTTGATGCTTCGTGCTCAGTTCCTATGTACATATATTCTATAAACCTTGCGCTCCCCAAAAAGTAAAGAGAAACCCTGTAGCAAATCATGACCTTTCCTGTCCCCGTCCATGGTCCCTCGCCTAACCGTGTATTGTTCATGAGAGAGAAAAAGAAAACAAACCAAGCATACAAAGTGCCCCATGCCGCCTAAGACCCTGTAGCTTTCCCGATGCAGATGAGAATTGAGACGAGACTCGAAACCTCGGGCGTGAGACGCCTCGTCTTGGAAAGACGACATAATAAATGACGGGGGAAAAGAACCGTCAAGGGCCATGGGATGCGAGTCGATGAAATGTGTGATACAACCAACCGCTCTGCTATGCTGTGCAGAGAAATAGAAATGCTTCTAACAAAAGGGCGAGTCATGAAGAAACCCGCGAAAAAAAAAGACATCGAAAGTAGCGTGAGAGAGGGAGAGAGAGAGGGAGAGAGAGAGAGAGAGAGAGAGGCGGTGCCTCGTTTATGATACTGCTCAGAAGGGATCCGGCGCGTCGTTCTATGGCGGCGTCATCTGCTCCTCCATGAGCATCTTGCGAACTTCGGTTTCGAGGTTCTGCTCGGCCACGGCGGCGTCTTCATCGTCGATGGCGCCCGTCACCTTGTTGGCGAGCTCAATCTTCTTCTGGCAAGCCTTGTAGATGAGCTCTTCGATCGAGTGCGAAGCGATGAGTCGGATGATCTCGACGTCGCGCTTCTGACCGAGACGGTGGGCACGGTTCTCGGCCTGGATGTCATCTTGTGGGTTGTCGGACTGGTCAAAGATGATGACCTTGTTGGCGGCTGTGAGGTTGATGCCTGTGCCGCCTGCTCCGGTGGTGAGGAGGAAGACGGGAATCTCGGGATCATCGTTGAACTCGTCAATAAGCGTCTGGCGGTCAGAGACATTGGTGTTGCCCATCAAGATCCGGTGCTGGATTCCCCGTAGAGCGAGGACTTCCTGCAGGAGCTCAATGACGCGCGAGAACTTGCTAAACACCAGGACCCGGTCGCCATTCTCCTGGTACTGCTCGACCAGCTCGAGGAGCTTCTTGACCTTGCCACTGTCCAGCTCCGTCTCCTCAGGCACATCGAAGCGTCCGAGTAGCTTGGAATAGTCGCGACACCAGAGGTGTAGCTCAAAGTCGGAAGCGTTCTTGAGCTCTTGGATAAGATGCTTGATATCCGTCTGGTGCAGGTCATCCTGCGACACGTTGTCCATCAAGATCCGTGCCATCTTCTCCACCTTGGTGTCGTCAAAGTGACGTCTGAATAGGAGCGGATGAAGAGCTGCCTTGCGAAGCTGCATCCAGCAGTTGTTCTGGTCGTTCTGGCGGCCGCGTGCCTTCTTGACACGCTGAGATGGCTCCTGCTTGAACAGCTCCTCGTACTCGGCATATGTTGCCTTCTGGCTCTCAGTCATGTCGCAGTGAACGACGTTGCAGACCTTGAGAGGCATGTCTGACAGGACTTGATCCTTGCGACGCTGAAGAATGAAGGGCTCGAGGATGGTGCGAGCTCGCTTGACACGCTCGCTGTACAGGAAAGCGCCGTTGGAGACGTCCCGGACGGTGACCTTTTGACTAAAGATGAACTGGATTTGCTCCATACAGCCGCTGAACATCTCGGGGTTGATAAAGTTGAGGAGAGAAGTCATCTCCAGGAGGTTGTTTTGAACGGGAGTTCCTACAAATCATCAGCAACGGCCATGCTGATCGAGTGAGTGACATACCTGTGAGGAGCATCTTCCACGGCGCCGTGATGCGGCGGAGGTCCTTGTAGATCTTGGTCTCGGGGTTCTTCATCTTGTGACCTTCGTCAAAGATGGCGGCGTTCAGCTCGAATGACTGCATGGCCTCAATGTCGGCAATATTGTTGATCTGAGAATAGGTCGCAAGGACGACGTGGAACGCCTCCGGGTCCTGCTCAACCTCGTAGGCGATCTCGGCTCGTTCGCTCTGAGAACCTCGATATCCCATCACCGACAGATCAGGAGCGAACTTTTCAAACTCGCCGAGCCAGTTGTTGTATGTGCTGGGGGGAACGACGATGAGGTTAGGCCAAGGTCGCTTCCGGCTGGTGGTGCCCTTGTTGTAATCCTCGACGAGGTGGCAGATTAGTGAGATGACCTGGCAGGTCTTGCCCAGGCCCATCTCATCAGCCAGGATACACCCGATGTTGAAGTTGTACAGCAGAGACATCCAGTTGAGACCGACGAGCTGGAATGGCTTCATCTCGCAGTGGCCATCCATGAGCTGGGGCTGGCGAGGAATGGGGGGACGAACATATTTGACGGTGCTGAAACTTGTCGGGGTGGGAGGAAGGTTCTCCTCCGAGGTTGAACGTCGTGCTCGCTTGTCATGGCCAAAGGTGTCGATATCCCACGTATCGACCTGACCCTTGATGGCTTTGGCGTCGGCCTCGCACTTGGCGACGACCTGGTCAATCGCGGAAACTGCACCGAGGAAGACCTCGACTGCGTCGACGACGTTCTCACCAATGCTGATCTTGGATGCCTTTCGAGCACCTGGCTTCTTGCCCACGGTGACCCGTCTGGCCTTGGCAAGATCCTCAAAGGGTCGCTTTTCGATCATGCACTCGAGCTGAGCCTCCTTCATGCCCGTCATGGCCGCCAACTCCTGGACTGTGCTCGTGTTGATGTAGGTCAGCACCCTGTCATCCCCGTCGTCGCTCGGTTCGGGAGTAGCCTCTGCCTGGTATGTATCCTCCTTGTCATCGTCAACGAGGTTGATAACCAGTGGATCGTCGCTCGAGGGGAGTTCAGGTAGCGAAATCTGCGACGAGGGGGCGGGCTGGTTCCGTCGGCCTTGTACCAATCGTCGTCGTGGTTTCTGAGGGCTTGGGGATGCCGTGCGAGACACGGAACGGGATGCATCCCGGCTGCTCACTGCGACAGACTGCAGAGCGCCTTTGCTGATAAGACGTCGAGCAGGCTTGGGCTTGGGCTTGGGCTTGGGCGCAGCCTTTTGTTGTGACAATTGTCGCTCGAGAAGAAGAACAGTATCTTCAATGTCGTTGTTGCACATCTTTAGGGCGTTCCTAGCCTTTTCTGAGGGCACCTTGTCCCCGAAAACGTCAAAGATTTGACGGAGCCTGTTTCTAACCTGTCTCTCGTCCGCCTCGGGGTCGTATGCAAAGGCCGAGATCTGCGCCTTAAACGTCGTCGGCCGAATGTCTCCGCGAGGAGGAGTCAGGTCATCTTCGTCGTCGGAGATGAGGTTGATGGGGTCCATAGCTGGACGCTTGTTGGACATGGTGGGAGGTGGCCGCTGAGGCGGGCGGAATATCGTGCCGGCAGGGGCGAGCCGGGTGGTGGTTAGGGGTGTAGACTTCTTGGGTTGTTGAAAAGGTGAGGAAGCAGGAACTTCAATGATGCTGCTTGCGGGAGAGGAAGATCTCATAGATGCAAGCATAGGCTTTTGAAGAACCTGTGTGGGCTGTGTAGTCTCGCGATCGCGAAGAAAGGCGGAGGGTGAGCAGGGAATGGTTTCTGCCCCGAGTTCGTCGGTGTCGTCGATGAGGATTGTGTTGCGAGCGAGCGACGGCGTTCGTGGTACGGCGTTTGAATGCCGCATTGGTAACGGCGAGGAGTTTCGCGCCATGTTGAAAGAGTCCCAAAGGGGGAAAAAGGAATGGAGAGAGAATGGGCCGTTTGAGAACGAGGCGAGGTGAGGCAAGAATTGGTTCGTTTTTGGAAGAGAGCGTTTGCTTGAATTAGCGATTATGCCCCAAGTGGGATGAAAGTAGGTATTTGGATGCAGAGAACGAGAGGGGCCATTGGCAGAAAAGTGAGGAAACGTTTGGGGAAAATCTCAGATTAGGGCGGACACTGTGTTCGTGGTGCTATTGGCAAGCTCACGCAGTGTAGTGTTGGTTGACGAGCGTGAGAGGAGGGCCCGGTTCGGTCGTTGGTGGCTAACCTCGAAGAGAGGGTGGAGATTTTTCGATCCCGTCCGTTTGCTCTCAAGACGCGCTTCCGCCACATTACACACCCAACTAGCACACGATCGGCATCGCGAAGTCACGTGCTGTGGATGGGGTGGGAGTAGGCTCATGGACATGGATGCAGACTGGATGGTAGGAAACATCCATTATCAGGAAACCACTGCCGGATACTGTGGTTAAAGTATTTGGATTCATATCGCGAAACCTCTTTGAAAGGACAAAGAACCTTTTTTCTTTCTTTCTTTCTTTCTTTCTTTCTTTCTCTCAATTCAAATCTGTGAGCCCTGGCCATTGCCTGGCAAGTGCTTTCTTTCTTTCAACGCTTGCTTGCACGTGCAGGTGGGACGTGAGCCTCAATTCCATCCCCCCAAGTGTCTTGGCTCACTGAAACTCATCCTACCTCGACTCCGTTCAATCCGATATCCCCCAAATCACTTCGCACTCACCTGCCATCTCGTTAAAATGGCGACCCGACGCATCATTGCCACTGAAAAGACCATCCTCGATAAGGATGACCCCATCGAGGAAAAGTCCAACATTGCTCCCGCGGTGCCAAAGTGAGTGTTGTCCTCATCGACAAGGGACCTCATCACCACTCATCCTGCCGCGTCTGGATGAAATAAAACTGACCGAATGAAATAGCCATGTCATCTACAAGCTCTTGGCTTTTACTATTGGCATGATTGTTCTCCCTATCGGCTCCTACTTTGTCACTGTTAATACTATCTTCCGGGGTACGCCTCTCCTCCCCGTCAGCTGTCGTCATCGTCACGTCTCGACTAACTATTCACCAGGCAACTCATCCTTCGCTGGCGGGTTCGCTGCTGTCATGGCCAATGTTGTTCTCGTTGCGTATATCATCGTCGCCATGAAGGAGGACCAGTCAGAGGAGCCGGGCAAATCAAAGCCTGATAGTAAAAAAGATCAATAGTTGGAGCCATGGTCCCTCGCATAGTGCTTCTTTACAACCCTCATTCTACTCGCCCAATGTCACAATCTTCACTTTGATCATCATCCGCGTTTGGCACACTCATAGATATCAGGTCGCCATCAAAATTATTTTTCTCTCGTCACCTCCATGAACTCGCCTTCTCGGCGAGCCATGCCCGGGCGACCTCTGCAGCTACGTGTATATGCTATGTACGTTCCAGAGCCTGGACATGATTACCTGGTCTTCGCTGTGGCGGATAGATCCGTCACCTGCCCTCTCCTCCTTCTCCTCCTCCACCGGATATCCTCAAGGAATGAGTTGCACAAACTTGAACCCGCCAACGCCTCGTACAGTTTCGTTTGCCTATGTACCATCTTCACAGCCAGATTCGTATGCCTTTCTTCCATTCCTTGGCCAAGGTCTTGAAGCTCATCATCAACCCGACCATTCCGTCCAAATTAGCCCAAAAAGCCGCTGCTCCAGCTCTTCCCACACAGACAATCGCAAGTCATCGCATGGAATGAATACTCCGGGTCCCACTAGAGAAGTGGAAAGCGGATTGCTTGAGGCCAAGTGCTGCTCGGTAGCGCATTTGACCTTCAAGATCAAGAAAACGGGTATCAACAAAGGAGAGGAATAGCATGAGAATGTGCGTATATGTGTGTGTGCGTGTACGTGTACGTGCGGAGGTGTGTAGTCGTTATTACCGAGTCATCGATTATTTCAAGGGTTTTTGCTGAACCGGCGGGCGAACCAGCTCTTACGCTTTTCGCCACCGTCGGGCCGTTGCGACTGTTGCGTCGGTGTCCGCTTCAGGAGAGCATGCTTTGGCTTCTGAGCGGCAGGTGGTGGCTGTTGTGTCGCAGCAGGTCGCGCCTGTGGAGGCGGCGGTCCTTGCGGTTGTTTTCCGTTTCCATTAGCGCCGGAGGCCGGCCAGGGTCGGGGCTGATGAGGTTGCTGTGGCATGTTGGGAGCGGAGCCGTACTCGTTGAAAGGTTCGCGGCGCTTAGCCGGCATTGTCCGATCGATCGAGCTGTTGTCGCTGCTCGTGGGGTCCGTCTGGTATCCTGCCTGATCCGAGTTGCCGCTGCCCGCAGCAGATGTTACCGTCTCATATGATCGATCTTTGTGAGGCAGAGGGTAGATGTTTTGATCGCGTCCGTGGTTTTGGAGCTGTGGCTCCGACTGTAACCTAGACATCCGTTGCCGCGACGGTCCGGTCCCGTAACCGTTGTTGTATGCTTGCCCATCGAAGTAGCTGCTCCGAGGAGGCCCCGACTCATACTGGGTGTTTTCGGGCTTCAAAGACGCAGGGCGACCATTGTAGTAGCTGTCATGAGGATAACGAGATTGGTTGGTGAAGGAACTGTTGCGCCGGTTCCAATTGGCCTGTGAGTCTGTCTCTGCGATGGTGTTAGTGGCCTGATCTGGCTGAAGCCCGAGTTTCAACATACCTGCTCGATAGAGCGACTTGCGCGAGTAACCACCATCGATCGCGGCCTCGAAACTCCGAATTGTGTCTAGTGGGCGCTCCCATCTGTTTCGGGTCGGGTTCGACTTGTCGGGGTCGGCTGGGATTCATGTTAGTGATGCTGGTGTATCAAGGTGAATGAGGCGACGAACCGATGGAGTTCCCGTATGTGTCTCTGTGCTGTACGGACCGTAGAGGCGCAAATCTCGACTCGGTCATCATGGCGGCGATAACAGCTAATCTCGTGTTAGTTATCTCTCGATCACTCCTGGAGGGAGCAGATGGCATGACATACATGGCTCTGCTTCGCTGATAGCCAAGGTAGGGTCGGCTTTGCTGTGCAGGCGTTTTGCTTCCTTCTCGGCGTGTGTTTCCTGCAAATCCTTGCTCCCAGAGCTCCTATGCGTTCGATGAGATTGAAAACTGAGGGTTCGATGATCGGCGGGCGGCTTCTGCGAGGTCCGGCGCGGCTGGGACTGGGACTGGGGCTGGGACTGGGAGGACTGATAGTGTTGCTGCTGCTGTTGCTGCTGCGGCTGCTGCTGGTCAGGCTGCTGTTGATATTGCTGGGCCGGATAATTCGACGGCGGTGGGTATTGACGATATTGGTCTGTGGAGGTCGCCATGGTTGCGGGCGTTTGGGGAGACGACTGCTTTATTTGATATGGTTGCTGGGACTAGATGGATCTCGACAACGGCCCTTGCGCTTGCGACTAGGGTCTCAGGGTGATAAGTCGAGTGGAAGGACGCAGGCAATCGACCGATGAGATGGAGATTGTGGACAAGAGGTTGCAAGGAGCAAGGAGTAACGCGGTCGGGGAGCGAGGCCGAAACCAAACCAAACGGCTACTAGCAAGGAAGATGAGGAAGCGTCGTGGGCCTGGGAGATGGATATTTTTGCGAGTGGAGATTTTGGGGCCTTGAAGGGGCCTTGAAGAGTCGTTGGCGCAGGATGACTCTGGAAGAGGTTGGGGCGTGGGAGCGGCAGAGTGGGCTGCTTCCGGCGGGGCTATCAGAGATGAACCTGGTAAGAGAAGAGAGAGGGTGGATCCGACTCGTGGACAGGCGCCGGCGCCGAGAGAGCTAGGTGCCTCTGGGTGTCGCAGTAGGGGTTGCGAGTGGCTCGACAAGCCGCTTCAGACGGATTCCAGGCAGGTAACTCGGTTACTTTCTTTGTGAGGTGTAATACAGCAAAGCTGCAGGTGTGTTTAGCTCCGTACGCTGGACGACGTGATCATTCGTTGACGCCGTGGTCGGCCGGGATTAGCAACTTTGGGTTGAGCGGCTGGGCAACCAGGTACTGAAATCTCGTCCTTATCGTGGTTGTGAAACAGGCCAATAAACCCGACCGGGATGTGGGCGAAGTGAAGAGAGCGGCCGTGGATAAGAGCCGACGGCTTTGGGTTGCAGTGCTGAATCTCTTTCTTGTTTCTCGAGCGGCAGCTGCGTGGTGGTGATGTGAGATCTGCACCGGAAGAGCGCTGCCGTTGCTGTAGACAGCTCGAGGTGGCGATGGATCTTTTCTTGTTACTCCCGGGAGATGTCTCCTCGTATTTTCCCTTTTCGTCTCTGCTTGTTCTCCCGTCACTCGGTTGAATACCCTTTGTCGACTGCTGTTTGATGACCTGACTGCCCTTCTTTTTCTTCCCTGTTGATAGTTCTCGAAACGGTACCTCGCAAGTGCTTGCGTTGGACCTAGTCAACCTTCCTTCTTCTTCTGTCTCTGGCGCCGAGTCCTGACGTCACTATCGACTAGGACGGTCTCCAATCTCGGCCGGCGCGACTAATAACAGGGGGAACTGAGCCGTGCCACGTTCAGTGAGTCGGGTCGTCCAGAGTGGCTTGCTGCTCTGGCTGCCTTTGATTGCTGGGACACAGGGGGGCGCTCAAACCTGCCAAGGCCTCGTGGGCGCTGCGGATATGATGGGTCTGGGCTGCGGTCGGGTCACTCACTCACTGGACACGGCAACCACTTGCGTGAGTGTGGCGGGCGGCGGGGGCTGGAGATCGGGTTTCGAGCGTTCCGTGCTGCTCGGGGGCAGGGATGAATGGCTCAACGAATGTCGTTATCTCGAGAAGGCCTGGCGCCACGATGGGACTTGATTGATGGCGGCAGATGACGGAGTGGTCTTCAAGCAAGGTGCCACTGCAATTAAGGGTAGGTAATTAGTTGAAAACCTGGAGTATGCCGGCAATGTCGTGGATAGAGCGCTTTGGTCGGGGGACTTGGCCCAATAACGGACGAGATTGCCTTGCTCGTGGGATTGATTGCTCCGAATCACTCGACCAGGATCCAGAGTAGGTACAGTACCGATAGTTGGAGAAGGATGACTGACTGGCTGACGGACTGACGGCTCGAGCGCGTGAGAGGAGGTAATTACAATAACGAAAGACGATGCAGCCGCAGGAATTGAGAGAGAGAGAGAGAGAGAGAGAGAGACGGCCTTCTTTTTTTCCCCCAAACAAAAATGTGATCACTCGAGGGGAGTGAGGGGGACAGTCGACATGTTTTAAGTGAGGTGATGTGCTGGGTCGGTATGTAAGGTACCTTCCACCTCGTGTTCTTGCCTTGCTTGTGACAGCTCTCTGAGCACCCAATATGGGCAACGGATGGACAGTTGAAATGGGTCCTTGGAGGCGAGAGACATGCGCGTCCAGGGAGGGCGACAGCAATCAGCCAGGTACCGACCTACAGAGGTAGGTACATACGAGCCTCTCGAGATCCATGGCAGGCGAGGAGCGGCCAGGGAGGGAGATTCGGGAGCATCGAAGACACACCAGACCATCCATCTGACCATGACGCGTCTTTTCTCCCCCCGCTACTGCGGTGACAGCCACGACGTGCGTCGTTGCCGAACAAGAGCTACGAGGATTCCCACGGGGATCCAATAGAAGGAGGGAATAGCTGCAAAAATGCGACGGGGTCTCGTACCTTGTACCCGGGGGCCAGTGGACCAGAAGAAACCTAAAACAACTTATGAATCCAGTTGCATCCAAAAGATAAAGATAGTCTTTGTTTGCTCAGCGCTGATAGCTAATGTACCTAGCTGCTGCGCCTTGTACTGAGGGAGGTAGTGTAGTGCCGCCCGTCAGCCGAGGCAGCGCCATAAAGTCAAGTTTTGCTGGGAAAACACTACCTCCTTATCTCACCATCCATCATCTCTGCCCATCTCCTGCGGTGGGAAAAAAATGTTAAAAAATTGATCCTCGTCTAGAAGAAAAAAACACGACAAGGGCTTCCTTCTCGGCAGGTCTAGTCTTCGTCTGCCACGTCCTCGGTGGGCTCCATGCTCATGCAGCAAATCGCGCGCTGGGTTGCTGCAGTCTCACGCTGCCGCGGCGCTCTTCCGTGCGGCGCGCGCGCGTTAAGTGGTGCAAGCGGCAGCCCGGTGGTCGGTCAAGTCAGGGCAGAACGCAGAACCCGTCTCTTCCAGGGCTGGTCCAGCTGGAGGCAGCTAATCAAGGTCCGCTAGAGGCCCTCGCTGAACGGACAATTCTCAGTAGCGGTCATCTTGACGTTGACCGCGGGGGTTGATCGGTTGCCTCGCCCTGCTCGCCCTGCACGCCCCTGTTTTTATCTCGTGTTGGGTGGCTCCCACACACCATCTTCTCTCGCAACCGCTCGGCATCTGTGAGAGGACGACCTCGCCGACGGGCTTTTGAGGCGTCTCTTGCCGCTGGATGCACAGAAGACGAAACTCGGATCGAGCCAGAGGAGCTCAGCCAAGATGTGAGGGCCACAGTAGAATCTCGATGCTCCCTCGATCGGCCCTTTCTCCAACGCTGCACCACTCACTCACTACCTACAGCCTACAGGACAGGCGCTGAGGCCCTACCAGCGGGAAAGGCCCCGGTAAATAAGGCACATTGGCGAGGTCTTGGCCTCTTGGCCGTCCCCTCAGCACCGTCCCATCAATGGACACATGCATCTCTGGATGGATGGTCTCTGTTCCAGGAATTGTTGTCTCAACTCGCTCGTTGCGTGGGAAGTAACTACCTACCTAGCTGGGCGCCAATGCAGCAATGCTACCAGCCACCCAAGAACCAAGCATTGACAGTCCAGGCTTGTTGCCCAAATACCGCCAGTTCAAGCTTGCTCTCACCTACTTTCCAGAGAGGTAGCTGAGGTACCTATTCCTCCAGCATCGAATTTCCCGTCTGCCAACATTGAATTGGCTGGTTGCCCCGGTAAGCCCGACGATCAAAGCCCTGGTCTGCAGCAAGCCCATGTCCTTTCGGACTAGGAGAAGACTTTCCGAACGATCCTCCCTGCATTTCTACCCCCAAAGCTCTCCACCCAAGTTAGGTAGCTCGTGCTGGGCTGGGCTGGGCTGGCTGCTGGTACTTTTCAGCTGGCTCAGCGCATCTTTGGGTTCAAGACTGCGCGGGCAGAGCTGGTTTGATGGTGTCCAGCTCTCCACCCGCTGAAACACCCTTACCACGAGGGCGGGACTGACTGGGTGACTGGATATGTGCCTCCATTGTTCGATGCCGGTGTTCAAGGCCGAGACATTGGTTCGTTGAATCAACCGGATGAACTTAAATGGCCACATGGAATCCAGCAAAGACCCGGGTCTTCCGGATGGCTGCAGCGTAATGCGGCGTCACCCATGCAGAGGCATGGGAGGCATGGGGGGCATGAGCAGGCAGGCAGGAAGAAAAGAGCATGGGATAGATGCCTCCATGTGAGACGGCCTTGCCTCGCCTAGCCTCCCTCCCCCAAGCTCAAGCTGCATGCTGCATGGCTTGCCAGCCAACTTTTTCTTGTTTAGACCAGACGTCGAGTATGTAACAGCGGTGACTTCTCAGATCATGGCGGCCCAAGCGAATCTCATTTCACGTCCTCTTATACGCCCCGAGCATGTCTGCTGTTTAATTAGCCTTGCCCATTATCAAGTCTGCAGTACAGTACTTGGCCGTGCTTGGTCGCACGAATAAACTTGGTTACTGTTGCAATGGCAAAGCCACAACTGGACTAGCATGGCCCTAGAAGATGAAGAGAATGGTGTTATCAGACCATTTATTATCCTAGTGCCGCTGTGCCTTGGTCGACCTGGGATCTGAAAGTTTGGCTTGTTTTCTAGCGGCAGAAATATGCCGTGAACGGACCCGACCTGAATGGTGCCTATCAAGCAAGATATGGACTTTGATGAGCTGCTCCTGTGAGCCTCGTTTCCCCGTCCTGATGAGGTCCTATTATTTCTTGCAAATATATGTGCACCCTGGATTGATCCTTTCCTATTGCTAGGGGGCCCGATCAATCTTTCACTGATCCTAGTTCTCGAAGCAGCTCAAGAGCGACGGTTGGCTGCGACTGAACCCATATGCCTCGTTTATTCGACGGACATGTCAGCTATGCCAAGCCCGATATTATTAGAAAGCCTTGCGGCAGCTGTCTAAATGCATTATAGTATCTAGATCTTGAATGTTGTAACTCGTGGAACCAGTTCCCTCCTGCCGGCTTGACTGACTTCAGCTCAAGAGGTCAGAGACAATCGACTTGTATATGCTAATTTAGACACTTCTCCTGGATGACCCAACTAGTTAGTAATTACATCTATCTTGGTTACTGGCTGCAGTCGATAAATGTTATTGATCTCTTTGGTCAACATAGCAGCAGCTCTTACACCCGTTTCTCCAACGCGGTTAGGACACCAGTATAAACATGGCACTCATCTTACGCCACCCACGAATCCAAAGCTTCTACCGAGTGATACCAACAATTTCTATGGAAGGGAACGTGACGGAATGAGGGCTGAACACAAGTTGCTCTCCGTTTGACTTGGTACAACTTCCATCTCAGGGAGGGGGGGCACCATGCACACAAGAGAAGCCGGACAGAAAACAAGTCATCAAGACAATTATGATCGTGGACCTAATAGTGGAAAGTAACTGAGCATCATGACTGCGTTGACCGGTCTTGGGGTTCTCTTGTGCCGACTGGTGATGTATTGGCCTCGATCACATATCCACCTAACGATATATGAGTGATGGATGCATCCTGTGTCCGTACAACCTCATGCGGACGAAGAAAGTCAGCTGCGATCTATTCTAGAAAGTAGCTCTATACACCTGAGTAGTATCATGACCTCGTTCAGTACCAATGGTGGGCGTGGATAGGTGTGGTGTTTGACATACAATCCTGTATCACCAACCTAGTCTATCATCGGCCGGGGCTGGAACTAACCAGCACACATGATGCAACCAAGAGGCGCAGCAGGACTATATGGCCATCGACCACGTTACGTTCGCCTCTGCTAGCCCAGGCACAAGGAAAGTACAAAGGGAAGCGTCATGTTTGGTGCCATATGTGTAACTCCAGGAGCCATATCACCAGCTTCGCCACGGTTACCTAGACAACACGAATATTGGAAAAGTATTGGAGAAGGGCTTTTGTGCGTTTGGAGACAAGGCGTATTGCGGAGCATGGGGTTTGCTGAGCAGTTGACGACTGCCAAGACGACACAAGTTGGAGGGCATCGTGGCAATACCATCACACCTAATTGGAACATATGGAACACATAGAGGCAGCCCGAAACAAGCACCCGGTCTGTATCGCCGCCAATAGGTAGTGAGTGGTTGTGTGGTTCAAAAGACATTCCGATTCATCATAAGACGCCGACCATGGCTCAAAATCTCCCACACGAGTCAAATCACAATCCAGCATTCAGGGACGCTTGTGCTGCCGTAATAATAGCCCTGAACCTGGCATTCATCGATGAATCGCTTGTACCCTAGTCACTCGCCGCTGCCGCCGCCGAATCTCGGTCTCGAATCCCATCCACAACAGTGTTCCATCGCTGGTCCTCTGTGGACTGCCCTGGTCGAGATCGATTTCGCCAACCGCTGCATGAATGGGGGCGGGGATAAGAAATATCATCAAACGAGAAGCTCAGGTGTGCAGAGCCTTCGGGGTTGGGATTTGACGTCTTTTTGAATTCAATGCCTCAAAGCAAGGCAATTTGCTTTATCCTTGCCTCGACCAATGCAGCCAAATGAGAACCGCCCTCACTACCAACTCCAGCCCGAAGCCCTTTTTTTATATCGAAGACGGGTACAGCATGACGCGAACAGAAGCACCGAAGGACTTGGTGGGGAGAGGGGAGGTGAACTTGGCGCGGACGACGCCGGAGTTGCCTGGTGCAGAGCGTTAGCCAGTGTGTTCCTGTCGTGACAAGTCGAAAAATGGATTTACCGTGTGGCCGGGTGACCTTGCCCCAGATGACACGGATCTTGCTGCCCCGGATCTCCTTGTGGCCACGGTAGACGAAGGCGACCTTCTTGCCGAGGTAGAAGCTGGATAGACGGTCAGTATCCAAGCCGACTCAAGACCCTCCCCGCGAAGAAACATACTTGGCGCCCTTGGTGCTGTCAACGCCCTCAATCTTGATCAGGCTGGTGGCAGGGCGGGTAGTGTGACGAGAGCGCTGGTAGCTCAGGTGACGTCCCCTAAACCATCATCGTCAGTCCAAAATCCTATCGCATCGGTGTCGTGCCGTGGCTTCGCTGAATTTCGATATCGGAATTTTCAAGATCGATGTGCTTGAGCACAAAGTCTCATTTCGCGCGTGCCAGCAGGCGGACGGAGGAATACTCACTTGACGTATACTGCAGAGAGAAGAGTTAGCAAGATCGCAAGGCAAGGCTCAATTCCCAGTTTCCGAGCCGCATCGCGGCTCTTCGTGGGTGGGCGGGAAAGACTCACGTCGGTGACCGGCTTCCGAAGGCATCTTGACTGTGTTCTAGCTTCCGCCCTCTCAAACAACCTGTGGGTTAGTAGAGAGTCTGAGGAATTGTCTTAACAAAAAGACCGTTCCGTATTGCTGGTGCGCGTCGTTTGGTGATCTTGTGGTCGGGCTGAGGAGGAGTGGATGCGATGTGGTGGTGTGCGCCGTCCCTAGCCCGAAAACTTTGTGCCCTTGGATCACGTGTGCCCTTAGGGTTCTAATTTTGTAAGCCGTTTGAATTTTGTGGAAACGCCACATTTTGGACAGCCACATCCGATATCAGCCACACCGACCGATGGCAGCCACAACCCCAACTTGTCGGTCCCCCCGCGCCGCTGCGGACCGGATGAGGCTGTCTCCGGCTTAACACCGTAGCTGGCCTGCACCACGTCCGACTGCCGAGCGGAGCTGCCCCATCCACCTGGGCGGTTGAACCTGCTGGATAAATGCTGGCTCGCTGGGTAATTATCCCGAGCGTGGAGAGCTATGATGTTGACAAATCAAGATTGCCTTGGGGGGATATCTTGAAATGGGTTGGCATCATGAGCCATGCTGCTGCATTGATATCGATCGATACGGAGTCATTGTGCTTTTAGCCTGGAACTTGGTGAAATGCAACGCCGCCCAGAGCCTGCTGTGAATATCCTATCAACTATGGACAATTTAAGGTATGCCTGCAGCTGGTTTGATGGCATCATCTTGACAAAGCAAGCTCAGCGATGCCATCAGCCTCTGTTGAGGCGCACAGTCCCCAATTACCGGAAAGGGAAATTCCCGCAACTCGTTGAATGCTGGACCCTGATCAACCGGTTTGTCTTGAACGACTGGATGGAGTTAGGTAGTCACTGCCTTTTCCGCCCCAATAGCTTCTTGCTGAAGATCAAGCCGACACCGGGGAGGGGAGGGGTTGGTGCGGATAACAACACGACACGATCCTGGACGAGTCGGACATCAAAGTCCGACGGATTGGGCGATTCATTCACGTCGCGAGAACCTGAAAGGGAGAGAGGGAAGCGTTCTCTTATGTGGCTATCAGATAGCCAGAAGCCCCGTGCCGTCGGGTCCCAGGGTCTCATCCATGGCAGAGGTTGGGGTTGTTGAGACGTCGCCGCCAGCCAGACAGACGGTGCGGCAAGGTAGGGACCAGGGGCAGCGGTGGGCCTCGACGGGCAAGTTGAACCGCTGCGTGTCACTCCGAGGACCCCTTGTGGAAGACTCCGTATGGAGAGAAGCAAGCATCCATGAGAGACCGCGGTTGGGCCGCCGAGGCAGATGCTCATATGCACATATACCGGCACCGAGGCCAACGGTTTGTTTGGGTTCTGTTCCAGCAGCGGCCGTCCCAAGAGTGGGCGTTACCTCTAAAGGCTCAGATGCGTCTCAGGCTGGCAAATAGCGAGACAGGAACGGTCCAGGATCGGCCGTCCCGTCCAACGGAAGACTGTCCGCTGGGCGACGGCAACAATACCGACCAAGAACGAACAAGAGAGACAGCTTGATAATCGACCCCCAGTGCGATTTTGGGTGGACCAAGACTGTTCTGCGTTGGGGTGCGCCAGCAGGCCAGACACCTCGGGGGCCGCCACCGCCGCCTATGCCCCTCTCACCCTCGCTCGCCGAAGCTAGGACTCGGTGAGGAATCGATGTCCGGGCAAGCCGGTCTGGCTGACAAAGAAGTCGGATGGATGCCGTGATGTTTAGTTGCAAAAGCAACATGCTTCGTAATGCTCACGGCACACGGCACATTGCACAAGTGCCTACTGACATGTGCAGCCTGGGCAATCACGAGAGGAAAAGAGGAGAGGGGGAGGGAGTGAGGGAGGGAGAGGAGCTGATGATACATGTTCATGATGGGCAATGGATGAGACAAGCTCCTGGCTTGAAGATGTGGAAACACCATACGCCAACTCCACGACATCCAGTAAGACCTCGAGATGGGTCCATGCCATTCAACCATTGCCCCCAAACCCGCGGAGACCATTCGACCGCCTGCATGCCCGTGACCGACCAGCAAGGGGGAGGATGGAGGTACTGTGCCGTTTAAATGTCCGCCCGTTCAAAACAGGCAAAAAAGAAATCCATACAAAAAAAAATGGCGAGGATCCGGGAATCATGTCGCCGAGAGCGCTGGCCACCTACTACTAATCTTTAAACTTGGCGCCTGGACGGGCGTGGGATTGGATTTTTTTTGGAGAGGAGGAGGACATGGGGCATCACGGCCTTACCGCATGCAGCGAGGTCAAGACTCGTCCGCCTGCCTCGTCGGGGAGCTTCAGCCAGTGTCACAGTGGGCGCCCGCCCGCCGGTAGGTACCAGGCGTAGGTACCCAGCATGGAGCAGCGGCCTTACCCTGGCACCCACCTCAGGGACTGCATCATAGCCCCGTCGCTCACGCAGCCATTAGCTCCCCGACTCTGCATGCTCGTCATAAAACCTTCCAGGCCTGCTGCCCGCAAACCTCAGCGTCACCTCTTTCTCAGATCCATCCTCCTCTGTCTCTGACTTTCCCGCCATCTGCCACTGCTCGGCTTGGTCCCCTGTGGTCCATTTTATCCGACTCTTTCTCCTCTTGCTTCTCGTGCTGCTCCCCCTTCCTCAATCCCTCAACATTTCCACCGCAATCATGGATCCGTAAGTGCCATCCATCTAAAAACCCCCACCATGACTCTAGCTTGCTCCCTCGCCAGCAGCTCGCCCTTGGGTGCGAGCCTGCGCCCGACGGCTTCGGTCGTGTCGGAACATTTTCGCTGACTGCCTTTCTTCTCTCAGGTGCATGGAGCTCAAGCAAAACACCACCATCGTCGTCCTCGGCGCTTCTGGTGATCTTGCGAAAAAGAAGACGGTGGGGAGCTCTCCCGTCCTCGCCCCTCACTTGTGCCTTGCGCTAACATGCTTGTCTTTTGCTTCGTTATAGTACCCTGCGCTTTTCGGTCTGGTAAGCTTCACTCTTGTGTAGCCGACGAGATATTTCCTCCGCTAACATTGTCTCCAGTACCGAAACCAGTTCCTCCCTCAGGATGTCAAGATCGTCGGATATGCCCGCACCAAGATGGACCACGAAGAGTACATTCGGCGCATCAAGTCATACATGAAGACCCCCACAAAGGAATCCGAGCAACAACTCGAGGAGTTCACAGAACTCTGCACCTACGTCTCTGGCCAGTACGACAAGGATGAGTCGTTCCAGGTCCTCGAGCAGCACCTCCAGGAAATCGAGAAGGGTCGCACCGAGACCCATCGACTCTTCTACATGGCCCTGCCCCCTAGTGTCTTCACTATTGTTTCGCAGCATCTGAAGAAGATGTGTTACCCCAAGAAGGGCATTGCGCGTGTCATTGTGTGTAGTCCTCCCTCGCAGCCTGTGGACAGCTCGCTAACAAACTTGGATAGGTCGAGAAGCCCTTCGGCAAGGATCTTGCCAGCTCCCGTGAGCTGCAAAAGTCACTGGAGCCTGACTGGAACGAGCAAGAGCTGTTCCGAATTGACCACTACCTTGGCAAGGAGATGGTCAAGAACATCCTGATTCTCCGATTTGGTAACTCATTCCTGGGCGCCACCTGGAACCGACAGCACATCGACAACATCCAGATTTCCTTCAAGGAGCCTTTCGGCACCGAAGGCCGTGGTGGCTACTTTGACGAATTTGGCATCATTCGCGATGTCATGCAGAACCATCTTCTTCAGGTTCTCACCCTCCTGGCTATGGAGCGACCCATCTCGTTCAACGCCGAGGATATCCGTGACGAAAAGGTCCGCGTCCTCCGCGCCATTCCCGCCATTGAGCCCAAGAATGTCATCATTGGCCAGTACGGCAAGTCCCTCGACGGCAGCAAGCCTGCCTACCGCGAGGACGACACTGTCCCCAAGGACTCCCGATGCCCTACCTTCTGCGCCATGGTCGCCTACATCAAGAACGAGCGATGGGACGGTGTTCCCTTCATCATCAAGGCCGGAAAGGCGCTCAACGAGCAGAAGACCGAGATTCGAATCCAATTCAAGGACGTTACTTCGGGTATCTTTAAGGACATTCCCCGAAACGAGCTTGTCATGCGTATCCAGCCCAACGAGAGTGTCTACATCAAGATGAACTCGAAGCTGCCCGGTTTGAGCATGCAGACTGTCGTTACCGAGCTCGACCTGACATACCGCCGACGATTCTCGGACCTCAAGATCCCCGAGGCTTACGAGTCTCTTGTGCTCGACTGCCTGAAGGGCGATCAGTCCAACTTTGTCCGTGACGATGAGCTCGACGCCAGTTGGCGAATCTTTACCCCTCTGCTCCACTACCTGGACGAGAACAAGGAGATCATCCCCATGGAGTATCCCTATGGTAGGTGACATGCACAATCGGCGTTGAATCACAGCTCACAATTGTCTCTAGGATCTCGTGGCCCTGCTGTTCTCGACGACTTCACAGCCTCGTACGGCTACAAGTTCAGCGACGCCGCTGGTTACCAATGGCCCACGACCACTGCCACACCCAACAAGTTGTAAGTGACGGGCCGGCATCCTGTATGCTCGATCCAGATTCGAGGAAAGAAATCAATTGGACTAATTGAGCTCCTAGTTAATGACGCCTCCCGTGCGACAAGAGTCGCGACCGACTTCGGACTATGATATCCCGAGCCTTGAGAGGCGAGCAAAACCAATGGATGATGATCTCCTATAAAATTGGCGAGAACGGGAGGGGTTCTGGCGAGATAATGGACACATGCATGCTTGTTGGGTTTATTAGATGTAACTGCGTGGGGCTTGGCTCAGGCTTTGTGTTATGAAAGGGTATATTAAAGAAGATTTCCAATCTCAACCTTGAAAGCACAGTCAGGCGAGATCTCGACTATCCAGCATCATCATGCAATTCTTACGTATGTATCACGGCGGGGGAGGTCTCCAGAAGTTGGAGATATTCTGGACCCTGAACGCCACAGCCGTCACCATAAGGAAGTGAGTTAGAGAGCGAATGTGTCGTGAACGGGCTTGCTTGGGATAACGTGCATAACCCCTCTTGGCGCACGTTATGCACAGGTACCTTGACAGGTGGCCGTGGCCCCTTGTGCTCGCCCCGATTTATGCACGGGCTCTCACATGACCTGGCCTGTTACCCCAGCGCCGTCCGTCTACTGGTAAGGCGTGGTAACCGGGGAAAATCGAGAGGCTGCCCTGCGCATCAATCACAGCCATCCTTCACCATATCCTTCTTTCATCACCCTGCTCGATCGCGTCGTCTCCTACTCGAACGCCCTCTCGCTCGAACCCCTCAAGGCCATCGCGAATATCGAAATATCAACCTATTCTTCACGACTCCTGAATCGCGTTACGCTCGTTTCCTAAATCGACGACTTTTTCGCCGCGCCTCGCCTCTCGACCACCTCGCGAGACTTCCTAGCCCGACAAGCAACCAGCGAAGAGAAGAGCGATACACATCCTAAACACCTGGAATCTCGAATTGATACGGACCCTCTCGCGCGCAGAGTCCGCTGCTTGGTGCAGACGATTGCGACTGTCATGCAGCACCGGGATCGCCGATAAAAGAGATCCCGCCTGCCTCTCATGCCACATAGGAGCAGATAAACGACACAACGAGGAAACATCTGCTACACCCTCTGGAGACATTGGCTCTGTTCAGACTGGCTCGGGGAGCACCTGGATCAGGGACGAGATAGTGGATGCCGGGCGTCATCAGCATGGAGAATGGCGGCCAGAATGGCGCGCGCTCTAACCACGACATAGATTCGACGCTCAATGGCGTGAATGGCGCGGGCGCTGGCGGACATCAGAATGCCTTGGAGAAAGGAAAGGCCGTGTCTGGCGGCGATGCCAACGGCGCTGTGGTTAATGGGAGCGCCATCACCGGCCCTCTGGTGAACGGCGGCCCTCGACCAGATGCGCCGGCATCAGAGCAAGTCCCAAGAATGAACGACCTCCCCGATGAGATTGTCCACATCACCCAGGGCTACGTCTCCCTCTCGACATTCCTCACACGACTGGCGCAATCCACGCACAATAACCTCGAAGACCAAATCACCAAGATGGCCAAAATGCCTCTCCCCGTAGCCGCCATGAACGGCAACTCTTCAATACCGAATAACGACATGGACGACATGTCGAACGAGAACGTCATCAAAAAGAAGTCGATCCTGGACTTTGCCTACAAGGAGCATCAAAGATGGGTCAAGGCCCTGGTCATCACGGAATGGAGCCGCAAGGCGGAGATGGTCAGCAAACTGATTGACTTGAGAGCCCACATCACGACGCAGCAGGTCCTCTGCGACACGGCCTTTGACACTATGGTCAATGTCAAGAGGGACTTGACATTTGCGAGAATGCCAAGCCCTGATTTGAAAACAGCCCTCCAGGTTCTGTCAACAGGGAAGGCTGCCTGGATGCCTGATGTAAGTGCTGTCCTGAGCAGAGAAAGATTGCGCAAGCTGACTTGAATACCAGCTTCAATATATTGAGCCACCACCTTTGACCTTGGAGGAGCAGTCCCAGTGGATGAGTGATGTGAACACCCTGCTATCACTCAGGCTGAACCTGGAAGACTTTGACAAAATCCCATACCATTTCAGGAACTACGATATCAAGTCAGGACGAGTCACCTTCAAAGTTCCTGGCGAATTCGAGGTCGATCTCACAATCGCGGATGAGGATTTCGAGAAGCAGTTCTGGTTCATCGACCTAAGATTCACCTTTAGGCCATCGGCAGCATCGATCCCCGAATCCCTCAAGGACTACTTGGAGAGGCACGTGAACGGAGTCCTCAGCACAGAGGGGTTGCTTGGTTGCTATCAATTCTTGCATGAGTTGGTGCTCACTCACAAGCTCGGCGAGCTGAGACGCCAGGCCAACCAACTCAGCAAAGGCTCCTGGACCGGCACTCTCAAAGTCGAGCCACTCAACCGAGCCTTGGCAATTCAGTACTGGACGTCCCGGGCGCCGCCAACTAGTCCCAAGAGCTGGGTGCTGGTCGCTGTGAACAGTGGTCGCAAAGCAAATGGCGAGGTGAATTCCAAGGCATCGAGTTCCCTGCAAGCGAAATGGTATCGGGACAACAAGGAAATCAAGGACGTGGAAGTACCCTTTGATGCCAACAACCTATCGGCGGAGACGCTTCTGAAGACGGTCATTGGTCTTCACATCGATTTCCTCCTCAGCAGCATACACAACAAGCTTCTGGGCACTCCTCGTTTCCGCAATCGCGAAGCTGCCATGATTCTGCACAGCTCTCAGGAAGACCCAGCCGCATCTTCTCTATCCGTGCAAGTTGGATACAAGGATAGCGTCTCCTTGCTCATGGAACCGACGACGGGTGTCTTTGCTATCAAGCCACATTCAAAGTTCGTCTATCAGCAAGAGCTTCAGCTGAACGCTGGGAAGAACCCTGCAGATGATGGCGTGACGTGCCTAGAAAGTGTGAGGTGTGCGATCATGGAGGATGAGCTCAACCGCCGAGGAAGCACAATGGGCTGGATCCTCAAGAAATCCCCCCTGAACAACGAAGAGTTGAGGTCCGTTGCCAAAACCCGCGAATGGACAAAGACCATCTGGTTCCAGAGAGCCGGATGGGGACCTGGCTGGTTCGTGCTGGTCATACTGAGTCTGAGCGGGGATGAGTGGTGGCTGCTTGAAGTGTGAGTTGAACTGGAGCTTGTGTCAAATAGAGACTTGCTAACATTGACAACAGGGACCGCAACACTCCTGGACAAGTGGTGAGACTGACAACAAAGCTTCCGTTCAACAAGAGTTACCCTGTCCTCCACAACAATTTCTGGAATAACATGACCCTGTTTGCCACGGGCATGATTGCCCAGGCAATAGACATGCGTGAGCTGCACAGGAACCAAATCAAGTTCAAGCCCAACGAGACCAAGAGCTGGTCGCTCCCGCGACAAGTTCGACTTCCCTCGATCGAGATTGCTCTCTCAGGAATCTTCCCCTCAATGGTGTTTGACACCACCGAGAAGGAGAGCAGCAAGGCCGCAAGCAATGCCGATCTGGAACAACTGGGGCTTGCCTCGATTGCGCAACCTGCCACTGGACTGAAGCTCTCCACGATAGAACCGTGGGCGAATGACATTGTGTCAATCAAGTTCAAGGGGGCACAGATCCCCGAGGCAGAGGCAGAGGCAGAGGCTCCAACTCTAGAGGGTGCCAACCCCCAGGACGTCAAGCCAGATGCTCCGTTAGTCTGCATATCCGACGCTATCATCAAGGTCCGTAGACCAGCCAAGTTCACCTCGATCAAGGGGGCTCTAGTCGGTCAAGATGTATCGTACAACCTTCTCAAAGGCGAGTTTCGGTTGCGGATGCGCCACACTCTTGGGCAGTCGATACTGGATAATTTGAAGTCGCGAGTTAAGGCGGTTGACCGCTTTGTCAGTTTCGTCGAGTCCATGGATAAGGCTAAGGGGTCTATCCAGAGCGAAACGGTGAGCCTTCAAGAGGTCGTGTTCTCTTACCAAGATCAAACCAAGAATGTGTCCACCCAAGCCCCAGCGGCGCCGCGCCGATGGAGGGTGGCGTTGAACCTATCCCAGGATGTTATCGACATCAGGATGGAGAAGGGCAACCCCCATCTCAGGGTGGTCGATCTGATGCAGAGCCTCGTTAACAGCGACGGCGGAATCGAGGCTCTCCTATCCTGGCTGCCTACGTCGCTGCCTGCCTTGGAGGCGATCCAGAGGACTGAAGAGGCCTGGGCGGATATCCAGGCACGAAGCCAGGGACGATTCCAGTTCTCGATGAACTCGCTCGAGTGGATGACTCTCGACTACTTCCTAGCAGGTTCAGGTCCAGCCAGCCAGCATACCCAGCGTCGAGTTTCATTCGAAGGCCGGATCAAGAGCCGTCGGGGCGAACCATGGTGGCACATTTGGCGCGTGCCCGTGGCCAACGACACAGCGGTGCTCGACGACGAGTTCACAGCAGGTCTCAAGTACGTGTGGGAGGGTAAAGGAGATGACTGGAACGGCCTGGTGACGAGCGCGGTGGGCGGGCCCAGCAAAGGCGTCGTGGGCATCTTGAAGGCTATCGACGACGCCATCCGACCGATGGCAGGCCAGAGCAACCCGGAGGTGGTTGTCCTGGAGTAGAAGAGCGGACGGTGTCTTAAGCGCTTGGTTTGGCGGTTGGGGGTTATTACACTCTGGGCTTTGGGGTGGTGGTTTTAGAACAGCGGCGAAAAAGGATCAAACAAAGCGGGTGGTTGTGTTTTTGTGATAACTTAATGATACCTCCAAATGAAACCAATGGAATGTTACATACTGTGATGCCCGACTGGGGCATCAACCATCTACAACACTCTGATATCACCTTCTGTATATTGCCCTAGAGTTGTCATACACACGAGTGGCATTATCTAGAGTCCAGTTCTGTCCCTCTATTCGTCAATAATAATATACAGCTTTGACTACGCCGTCTCTTTTTCCATCATCCAACCAACCCCCTTTTTTATAAACGCTCCTATTTCCATCGCCTCAGACACACACAATACAGGCCCCCCACCTACTACTTGAGGTGCCTCACGGGGATATTAGAAACAGGCACAACGGCAAAGTCCTGCAGCTCTTCCAGGTACTCGAGGCCGGTGGCGTCGAGCCCGGAGCTGGTCGCGTTGGCGACCTCGTAGCCGGCGCGCAGGCTGGCGATGGCGCCGATGCGGTTATAGGAGCCTCCCGCGACGGCGAGGCGGCCGTCAAAGTGGACCTTGAGCTCCTGGTTCGCGTCGCGCATGAGGTCATGGTGGCCGATATTGTGCTGCGGGATGCAATTCTTCGCGAGGCGAGAGACGGCGTGGCAAGGCGCGTCGCGGGGGATGTTGAGATGGCGCTCGAGGAGGGCGCGGGCCTGGGCGACGGCCTCCTCCTCCGAGGGGATCCGGGCGCCGGGCTGGTCGTAGTAGTGGCCGCCCATGAGGACGAAGAGCTTGGTGCCGGCGGGCTCGTCGGCGCGGCGGACCTGGACGTCCGAGTCGAAGAAGACGCCGAGGGCGTGCTCCGGGTTCGTCTCGGGGGCCACCGAGTTGGGGATGAGGTAGCCCAGGCCCGGGGGCTTGATGTTCTCCTGGGGGAACCAGAGGTTGACCGTCATGATGGAGACCGAGTGCGTGGCCGTGAAGGCCTGGAGCCTGTCTGGGGCGAGAGTGGCCGTGTCCTGGCTCGAGAGGGTTGAGATGACCTTGTCGAACCTCTGCGGTTGCTCGCTGGGTTTGGAGCTGGCGATCTAAGGGGTTGGTCCATGTCAGCGGTTTCTCTTAGTCTAGGATACAAGTCTTGTTACCTCGACCTTCTTGTTGTCCCGATCATAAGTCAGACCCGTCACATAGTCGCCCGTCTTGATGGTGACGTTTGGCTGGCTCCGCAGGGCGTCTGCCATGGCTCGAGGCAGCGTCTCCATGCCCGACTCGCCAAAGTCAATCAGGGCCGTCTTTGGCTCCAGCGCCATTCGCTGGATCCCCTTGTCCTGGCCCAGCGTCTCGAGGATCCTCTTCTCGGCCAGGGGCATGGGGCGCGCATGCATGCCCGGGTTCGGCAGGTACCAGCCCCAGTAGATGCGGTCGAGGACGCAGCGGGCGCTCAGCTTGTGGATGTCGCCGCCGTAGATGCCGTGCATCATGGCCGAGGCCAAGGTGCCTGCCCCCTTGCGGCTGTTTGTGATGCTGTAGAGCCAGTCCGCGACCGACAGGTCCTCGGCGGGGAGCTTCCGCTGGCGGAGGTTGTTGAGGCAGAAGCCGAGGGCGCCGCCGATGCATTGGGTGAAGAGGGGCTCTCGGATGATGTCGTGTATCGAGGCGAAGGGGGGCATGGTGACCAGATGGTCGGGGTAGTAGACGTAGCGCGGCTTGAGATCAGGCGAGCCGAGTCTGAGGCCGAGATCGAGGGCCTGCCAGGAGGTTAGCAGAGCCATTGTGATTATGGGTTGATATCGGGATGCGCTTATACAAGATCGTAGAGGACGAGGTCATCGTAGCGAAAGGTATTCCCACCCAACGAAGTCAGCGATCGTGCGCCGCGCTCGAACGAGACGACGCCCTGCTTGCCTCCGGCGTCGACGGGCACCCTATCAGTCCAGATCCATCCTCCGAGGCGGTCGCTGGACTCGTACAATGTGATGTTGGCGGTCGAGGGGAGCTTCTTTGCGAGGTAGTAGGCAGCCGTGAGACCAGTCAGGCCGCCTCCGAGGACAGCAATGTCCGCATCCTTGGTATCGGTGTTGTAGGCCCGTCGGCCGGTGATGCTCCGGAGATGTTCACGGCGTCGAGCCGCGATGGCGTTGAGGCTGCGGAAGCCATTGAGGCGGCGGGAGGCGGCGGCCGGGCTCAGAAGAGCAGCCGAGGCGGATCCTGCACGGCAGAGACTCATGACGAGGGCTCAATTGGTCATGGCCGAGGTGTTGGTCCCGTCACGAGATGGTGGAGTGTTGCGGGCTTGGGGTTTTGGCGGGGAGGTAGTTGAAGCTTAGTAGAGGGTCCCTGGCGGCATGGGCCGGTATTCATCCGTGCGTCATTGACATGGACATGTACCTATATATATCCAGAGATAGGTTGTAAAGACTCATATAGATATATAGATATATATTGACATATTGTGGTATTATATAGACGATACACATAGTTGTGCTTTCATCCCAAGTCAGTATAGCTTCACATCACTCAATCACATTCTGACGAAAAACAATAAAACTCTGAGGCACTGACTGCCATGGCCCTTGTTTGCATTCTTCCCCCCTCGCGCATCTGCTTTGAAGCATCTTCATGATGCGCGACCTTCGGCCATTGTTTTCTTGGCCTCTATGTACCTATATAGGAATAAACAAGATGTGGCCTTGCCTCGTGGCGAAATCAAAAGCTCAAACGCCAGACTCCCTTCCATGCTCTTGCCACCCCGGCCAACGACATTAGAAAGCAGACCATAGTAGTACATATCCTTCATTCGTTCACAATATCGTCCTTCTCTCTGTTCATCAGCCGTCGTCCAGCTGCCCCCCAATCCTGGGACTGAAGCCTCAACCCTGGGTATCGTGTGATCTGCTTGTTGATCATCTCGTGTCCCTCTCCTCTCCCCCTTTTTCTTTTTTGAATCTAACCAATGATGTCGGTATCTTGCTTGGCATCCTCCTCCGCCTTGATGAGCTCCTCGCCAGCTTCCTCGTCCACGAACTTCCTCTCGCTGACGTGCTCCTCAGTTCCATCCGCTGTCCAGACCTTATCCTTGAATCCACCCTGTTGACCTTCCTCGTGTGCAAAGGCACAGTTAGGGTTAAGGCATGGGTTGAACCTGCACTTTGTCCTGACGTGCGTGAACTTGCAGTTGGCCGTTGTGCAGTCAGCTCCGTTGCGGCACAGCGGCATTGATGGATGCTTGAACGGGCATCGAGGGTTCTGGCAGTTGGGGAAGAACTTGCAGTCCTGCTCGCTCTGGTGCGCAAGACGAGCCGCCGGCGAAGGGTGTCGGGCAACGCATTTCCGGTTCTTGCAAGCTGCTCCAAAGGTGCAGTTGTCGTTGACGTCGACTGAGGTCCCGTGAGGCGCCGCCGGTGACTGGTGGGCAAACTTGCAGTCCTTGTTGGTGCACTTCAAGTTGTACTTGCACACCGTGTCTTCGGGGCTCAGGGGCTCGCGCTTCTCTCCAGACATGTCCACATCCTCCTCACCCTCGCCCTCACCCTCGGGTTTGTTGCTGCCTTGCCTGTCGTGATGGTTCTGGCCTCTGCGGAAGTTGCCCCTAGGCGAATTCTGTCCTCGCTCGAAGCCAGCCTTTCCTCCTCGGCGCTGTTGACCGTATCCGCCCGGGCTCCCACCGTTGGCCATGATTTGTTGCGAGAGCTGGAACATCATCTGGTTCTGCTGCTCCAGCATGGCGACGAGCTCCATCTGGTTGGGCGCGCCACCCGGCATCATCCACTGGCCTTGGGGTCCGCCAGTGGCCATGGCATTCAAGCCTGCTTGGAGGTTGGCAGTGCGGTTGTTATTGTTGTTGTTTCGGCCCATGCCACCTCGGCCCGTCCTCGGTCCAGTCGGAGGGTTGCGGCCGTGGGTATTGATGCGCTCACCGCCCGTCTGGCCTCTAACACGATGAAGAGCAGCGTCACTAGTACGGTCCATAGCCTTGTTGATCTGCCCAAACATGCGCTTGTCTCGTCCACCTCGTTGGTTTCCGTTTCCATTTCGCATTGAGCGGGGGCCGGTAGGTCTGAGAAGAGTTAGTACATCTGAGAGTCAAGCGCAAGGGGGCAAAGGCAACATACGCATTCAACTCTGCCACATCTCCGGGATTCATGTCGGTGTCCATCTCGCCCGCGACTGCGCCTTCTTGAGAAGGGTCAGGCATTGAGCTACCGCCATTGACTTGAGAGTCCAGGGCATCAATCTGTTCGAATAGCCACTGGGAAAAGTCGCGGGTGCTGGGGTCGTCGGGTCCAAGGTTCAAGAGGTCGCCGGAAAGCTCAGAGGCGATCTGGTCCTGGGTCTTGCCGTTGACCAGCATGAGGATGATGTACTCGGCCAGTGCGGAATCATCAGCACCGCCGGTCCCCCATCCGACCTCGACAAGCTTGGGCTGGATGGCGACATTGAGAGCCTCCGCCAGGGGCGTGTTGAGGCTGACTTCGACAGGCATAGTGGGTGAATGCGCCGTCTCTGGAGGGTGGAAGAGGATGTTGGGAGCGGGTGGTGGGTGGTTTTTCGCCGCAGAGTCTAATCGAGACTTGGGCAGTGTTTGAGCGACGCGTTTTTTTCTATGGCGTTGGACAATTCGCGTCGCGTAAAAGGGAGACGAGTCGCAAGGCTCTAGAATATGGTTGGGCGCTTGCGCAAAGGTGTATTCGTCGAGTTGGTGATGTTGCGTCGTCACACCGGGCGGCGATGAAGCAGTCTTTCAGGTGGTTTGTGATGGAGTTGGCAAAAGCTCTGCCCTCTAGAGTGACGAAGAAGTCGTCGGGAAATGGGTCTTGTGGTCACGTGATGCGTCGATCGGCCATTGTTTACCTCGTCGAGTGACCGACCGTTTGGTTTGTAATAGCCTTGATTGGGACAGCCACGGAATCAAGCTTTTCTCTTATTCGCCGAGTTTAGAAGTTTCTTTGATATTTCTCATATTTGTCGACTACTTGCAAACAAAGCCCAGGTCAGAGATGTGTTTGTCAGTGAACACCTGAGTACCTAGGTAGGTACTAACACATGCATGCGATGTTGCCACCACGGACCAGAAGGTTCGGTGAGCAGCGAATGGCTGCAGGAGCAGCGATTAGTCATGACCGCGCATCACTTTCCCTTTTTAGGCCTCTGTGCGTGCTGCTGTTTTATGCAGCCTCGACGACACGGCGTGAGCTACTACCTACGTACTGTGCCTGCCTAGTCGCCGACAGGAGGTTGCCGTGAAGCTATTTATGGCATCCATTAATCTCTGGTCAAAGAGTCCTCTGCTCCCTCACAAGATCAAGGCTCGAGATGGCGTCCCGACATTGCGTCTCTTTGTCACACCCTCATCCCCCCATCTTCCCCGCAAGATTGATTGATTGATGTGCAAACCCAAGGGACGTTCCTGCCTTGTTCAAGTGCGGGGGATGGTCAACAGCAGCACTGATCCATGGATATTTACATGTTACATTCCTCCTCCTCCTTGCCATCAATGATATATGTCCAGGGCTGCATCCCCCTCATTTACCAGATGATCATCCATTATACCAAACAGAGGAGGCCAGTGGCTCCATATGGGTGCATGCAGCAAGATTGGGGGGGCTGGAACTAGGGGGAAACCGCCGAGACATTGAATGGAAGACTTTGAACTGCAGCAGGATACAACGTATCAAGCTGGATGCTTGCTCTGCAGAAACAAGACAATGAAGCCATCTCGGCCAGTCTTTGGAGCTTCCGAATGCCAAGTGTAAAAAGTAACGTGAGAAATCGTCTGGAAACTGCAATGTCGAAACACGTCGAAAACATGACGGCCAATGAAGGACATGAGCACCAGCATCACAGCTGCAGTCCAACGCCAGCCTCGCTGAGTCCAGCCCATCGCTGCGAGTCGCCGACGCGACCTACGGACGGGCGCTGGCGCCGCTGACTTTTGGCGCCGCGGCTCAGCCCATTTTTGGCGCTGTCTCGACCTCTCCCTCCACTGAGAAAAGGTCTCAGCTCATCTTCCGTCGTGCATCTACCTCAAGCACGGCTGTCGCAAATATAGCAATGGGCGCACCGCTCGAGCTCTGGGATTCGTCTGGTCTCTCTATCTGCCGCAAGCCTCGTTCAAGTCCAAGTCGTTCTCCGGCATCACGGGTCACTGCGAGGTCCTGTCAATCCCCGCCCCCTTCCATCCCGCGAAGGTCCTTCCTTGCCTGTGAATCCTGCCTCTGCGTCCAATCTCATCTCAGACGACGCCGTCATCCGTCATCAAATTCACCAACAACAGTCATCATCACTTGATTCTCTCCATCACGACCTGTGCTACCAAAAGTTCTCTCCTTTCATCTCCAAAACGGCAATCGCAACCTCTCGGGTGGTCGTGTAACGTTGCGGCTGTGCCACATGGTCGCCCGGGACATCGCAGCCTGCCTACCTACCTAGCTACGCCATCCATCACATCACAATCTGCCGCCCTCAAGCTCCAAATCAGGCTCGGCGCAATTGCTTCACGCTTATGCCCTACGCACGGTACGGTACAGCGCAGTGCATGCCCTGCTCTGCCCTGCAAGGTGCCGGGGAGAAACTAGCGCCAATCCTTCTGCCCTGCTGCAAACGCCCATAGAACGAGCGACAAGCCTCTCCCGCGTCTCCAGCCCAGGGGCCCTAGCAGAGGTTGAGTGGAGGATCGACGTCCCTATTTAACTGACGTCCCCGTATTCCTTTGCGACTCGGCACTTAAATCTCACCTACCGGTTCTGGTTCTTATATATCAGCCTTGGGTTCTTGTATTTCTGCGACCATCTCTTGGATAGCATCTTCTATTCTGCATCCTTCACTATCCTTCGCGATGTGGTCCAAGGCTCTCGTCGCCGTCGCGGCCCTCGCCCTCACCCCCGTCAACGCCGTATGGCCTGAACCTAGGGAAATCTCTACCGGAGAGAAAGCACTCTTCATCGACCAGAGCATCGAGATCACCTACAATGGGGACTCTGTACGCCGGACTTCTCCTCTCCCTGGCCATGTTGCGCAGCTGGATACTAAGACCATGTTTCACGAGCAGATGCCCTATACTTACCAGTACTCCCCAGCCGCAGGCTCAGACTTTAGCAGCAAGCAGATCGTCCAGGCCGGTGTCTCGCGCGCCCTCCAGGCCATCTTCAAGGACAACTTTGTTCCCTGGAAGCTCCGCGAGCGCAACTCTGACTTTGAGCCTGCCCTGGACGGCAAGAAGTGGGTCAAGTCGCTCGAGATCACCCAGACTGAGGAGGACGACAAGGCCACCTTCAAGCCGTTGGCCGGCGAGGTAGACGAGTCCTACTCACTCACACTCTCCGAGGGCGGTGAGGCCGTCATCAAGGCCAAGTCTTCCACTGGTTGCCTGCACGGCCTCGAGACCTTTATCCAGCTCTTCTTCAAGCACAGCTCCGGCACCTCTTGGTACACACCCCACGCCCCCGTCACGATTCAGGATGAGCCTGTGTATCCCCATCGAGGCATCCTCCTCGATGTTGCCCGCAGCTTCTTCGAGGTCGAGCACATCAAGCGCACCATTGACGCCATGGCCTGGAACAAGCTGAACCGCCTGCACCTCCACATCACCGACTCGCAATCCTGGCCCCTCGAGATCCCTGCCCTGCCCAAGCTGGCCGAGGAGGGTGCCTACCGCAAGGGCCTCTCCTACTCGCCTGAGGACCTCGCCGGTATCTACGAGTACGGTGTTCACCGTGGAGTCGAGGTGGTCATGGAGATTGACATGCCCGGCCACATTGGCGTCGTCGAGCTGGCCTACAAGGACCTCATTGTTGCGTACAACGAGAAGCCCTACCAGTGGTGGTGCAAGCAGCCCCCATGCGGCGCGTTCCGCATGAACAGCAGCGACGTGTACGAGTTCCTCGACACCCTTTTTGCCGATCTCTTCCCTCGCATTTCGCCCTACACTGCCTACTTCCACACTGGCGGAGACGAGCTCAACCACAACGACTCGATGCTCGACCCGGGCGTTCGCTCCAACGAAACCGAGGTCCTGGCCCCTCTGCTGCAAAAGTTCCTCGATTACGCGCACGGAAAGGTCCGCGACGCCGGTCTGACGCCCCTCGTCTGGGAGGAGATGATCACTGAGTGGAACATGACCCTCGGCAAGGACGTTGTGGTTCAGTCCTGGTTGGGCGGCACCGCTGTCAAGGACCTGGTTGCGGCTGGCCACAAGGTCATTGACAGCGACTACAACTTCTGGGTGAGTTGAATTTCTGTAATAAAAGGCAATGATTACTGACGATATCCAACAGTACCTCGACTGCGGCCGAGGCCAGTGGCTCAACTTTGACAACGGCCAGCCCTTCCAGACTTTCTACCCCTTCAACGACTGGTGCGGCCCCAGCAAGAGCTGGCGTCTCATCTACTCGCACGACCCTCGAGCGGGCCTGTCCGAGGAGGATGCCAAGCTTGTGCTCGGCGGCGAGGTGGCGGTATGGTCCGAGACGATCGACAGCGTCAACCTAGACTCCCTGGTGTGGCCGCGAGCGGGCGCCGCGGGCGAGGTGCTCTGGTCGGGCCGTACCGACGCTTCTGGAAAGAACCGGACACAGTACGACGCGGCACCCCGGCTGGCCGAGATGCGTGAGCGCATGGTGGCTCGCGGCGTGGGTGCTTCGCCGGTGCAGATGGTGTTTTGCACACAGGGCGGCCCGGAGGAGTGTGCCCAGGTTGATGCCTAGATGCATCGACGGGAGATTTCGTATATACCAGATTTTATTCTATCTTTTTGACAAATTTTAGGCATTTAAACACAACATACTGCTTCCTGTCTGGTATCTCACGACTCCGGAGCGGGGCCGGGCCCTCGGGACGGAGCGGGGCCGGGCCCTCGGGACGGAGCGGGGCCGGGTCCTTGGATCCGATCCTGTGGGGTAACGTCCGGGGTGAATGTTGCACCGGTTGTCTCCTTGGACGGATCGCCGGGATCTTTCAAGTTCCCGGATGTCACCTAGGGCTGCAACACTGACATGTGACGAGGGACCTGCCTTACTTGGGAGGCGCGGTATCCATCCTTATCTGGATCACCTAGCTTCTTGGCTTGGGGATGTCTCTCTTCGTAATGGGTGGAATGGGATTGGGAGGAGATCGAGTTTCCGTATCGGGCATCCTGATCGCGGGGTCGGTATTCAGCCACAGGAACGGGTTTCACGTGCTCTTTGTTTGTTTCCTGTGAGTCATGGCTATGAAAGAAGACATTGGGCAGGTTCTGACTGACAATCACGGCAGGCCTTACAGTGATGGAAACAACAGATGATAACAAGACGGCAGGGAACGAGTACGCTTTTAAACAAGGTCAACTGATGCTCAAGACCCATTCTACGCTTCAAAGGTAGAAGCCGTTACAGTACCCCACCATCTGATCTCAATCTCTACCGCACACCCATGATGAATCTCCAACCGAGCCCCTCAAGCAATCGCGCCTCGGCAAGCCAGCAGCCCCCCCGCAAAGTCGCAGCCAAGACATTTGAAAAGTGACGTCTTGTCATTGCTTGCAGCGTCTACGGTGACCCGGTTCGTCTTGACGTATCCGATGGAGGGTGGCGTCTCGTACGGATAGGCTAGGCGCCGCATATCTGTTACACTGCTTTTTACTCTCCCTAGGTCAGCACCGTCTTGGGCGAAGGTATTTACAGGCCTTGTTCCCGCAGACTGATTCTTCTTCCATCTTTTTTTTTTCTAGAGCTGGTTGTATAGCAGCTTGTTCATGTCAATCGGGTAGCCACCTTGCTCTTGAGTGGCCTTGCCAAGTCACATCATATCATCATGGGTCTCATAGAAGCCTTCCTGGAGCAGGTCTCCTTCAAAGTCATCTTGGCCATTGCCACCGCCTTGTACGTCGTCTACTACATCGGCTGCCGCATAGACGAGCACATTCGGATTCGTCGTCTAGGCCGCTATGGACCATATCTCAGGTCCTACGCTCCATGGGGTGAGTGAATGAATGAATCTCTCTACACCTCTGGTCTCCTCCTAACCTCACATCATCATAGGCCTCGACCGCCTGGCCAAGTTCATCCACGCGACGGCAACCCAACAGAACATGACGGTATGGCGCGACTACATCTTTGGCGCGCACGGCTCGTGGACGGTCGAGGGGAGGTTCCTGGGCGTCCGCACCATCTTCACGGCGGACCCTGCAAACGTCAAGGCCATACTCGCGACGCAGTTTGGAGACTACGGCAAGGGCAAGCCCTTTCATCGCGAGTGGAGCGACTTTCTGGGCGACAGCATCTTCACCACCGACGGGGCGCGGTGGCACGCCAGCCGGCAGCTCATCCGGCCGCAATTCACGAGGGACCGCGTGAGCGACCTTCACTGCTTCGAGGCGCACGTTCAGACTCTGTTTAGGGCTATTGCTAACGGTGGGCCTCTGAGGGGGGAGGATCAGGTTGTTGATATGGGTGGTGTTGATGGAAAGGTGCTGGATATAAGTGATCTCTTCTTTCGCTTCACTCTTGACGTGACGACCGAGTTTCTCCTAGGCTCAGACGTCAAGTCTCTGACGTGAGTTTTATAGCTTTCCTTCAAGTACACACGAATATCTACTAACACGGTCTAGACACCCGAGGGAAGAGTTCGCAGAAGCCTTCAACGAGGTCCAGCACATCCAAAACATCGTCGCCCGCACCGGAAAGCTCCGCCACCTGTACCCCAAGTTCCGCTTCTGGCGCTGCCTCGGCGTCGTGGACGGCTTCATCAACAAGTACATCGACCGGGCGCTGCGCCTGAGCCCCGAGGAGCTCGTCTCAAAGTCCAAGGACGACATGGGATACACGTTCCTGCACGCCCTGGCCGGCTTCACGCGCGACCGCAAGGTTCTCAGGGATCAGATCATTGCTGTTCTGCTTGCTGGCCGTGATACTACTGCTTCGACGCTGTCGTGGGCTCTGTATGAGTTGGGACGTCATCCTGAGGCTGTTGCCAAGCTGCGTGCTGAGATTCTTTCGATGCTGGGCCCGGAGCAGACTCCGACGTATGAGCATCTTAAGAACATGCCTTACCTCAAAGCAGTCCTCAACGAGACTCTCCGGCTGTATCCCTCCGTTCCCTTCAACGTCCGTGTAGCTCTCAGAGACACAACCCTCCCCCGAGGCGGTGGCCCCGACGGTTCCGAGCCGCTCCCCGTCCTCAAGGACTCCCCCGTGGCATACTCGACACTCGTGATGCAGCGCCGCCCCGATCTGTACCCTCCAGTATCCGAAAAGTTCGCCGACCCCCAGGTCTTCAGCCCGGAGCGGTGGGCGCACTGGTTCCCCAAGCCCCACGACTACATCCCCTTCAACGCGGGCCCGCGCATCTGCATCGGACAGCAGTTTGCCCTGACCGAGATGGGGTACACGCTGTGTCGCATGTTCCAGAGGTACGAGCGTGTTGTTAGCTACATGAGGGATATCGACGGCGGGGAGCCGGTGCTCAAGGCGGATATTGTCTTGTCGCCGGGGCAGGGGGTCAAGGTGGCTTTCTGGGAGGCTCGGCCGTGAGGTTTGGGTGCGTCGACATGTTAGTTACTGGATTATCAAGAGCGAGTATCTTGGAAGGCTTCAGTTCTTTTCTTTTCAATATGTAAACTAGCTCGTCATTGTTAACCCCTATCCTCAACACCATGACCCAATGACTTCTCCCCCCGACATATTTAACGCTCATCTCTCACCAATTTCCCCTCCCTACTTTCTCCCAAAGCTATCTTTCACGGCCTTGCCGAATCTCTCGATAGCCTTGTTCATGTTCTCAGGGGTCGCTGAGGCGTAGGTGGCCCGGAAGTACAGTCCAGGCGGCGGCTTGTCCTTCTCAGTCAGGAACCACGAGCCCCTGGCGATGAGGACGCCGTTCTCGATGCAAGAGTTGAAGATCTCCTCCTCGATGTCCATGATGCTGCGTTCTCCGTCCTGGGGGTGCTTTGTGTGATCAACCTTTAACCACATCTACGAGTCCGTCCTGTTAGTCGGGTTCTCGTGAGTATATATATGCTCAGGGGGGGGGGACTTACAAACATGCCAGCTGCAGGAGGACTCCAGCTCACGAGGTCACTAGGCAGATGATCCTCACAGGCAGCAAGAAGAGCATTCCGCTTCTTTGTATACTCCAGCCGCAGGTTCATCAGCCACCGCAGATAACCCTCGTGTCCCCACGTCTCGTCCAGCAGCTTATACAGAATCACCTGCGAGAAGCCGCTGGGCCCCTGGCTGGCAACCTCGGCGTGCCGGACGTACCGCTCGACGATCTGCGCCGAAGCCGTGATCCACCCGAGCCGCGACCCCGGCACGAGGACCTTTGAGAACGAGTCCATGCGCATGACGCGCCCGTCGACGTCGAGGCTCAGCAGCGAGGGGATGAGGGACGAGACGAACTCTTCGACTGTCTTGGGGGGAGGCACGTCGGGCTGGTCGCGTCCCGTGTAGGGCTGCATCTGGAGGAAGTAGTAGGGCTCGTCCTCGATGATGTATAGGTCGTGCTTCTGCGCCACGGCGTAGATGGCTTTTCGTCGCTCTGTTCCCTGGGTTGCTCCTGTAGGGTTCTGTCCTGAGGGGACTGTGTATAGGACATGAGGTTTCCTTGCTCCTCTCGCCTTGGCGTCCCAGTTGGACAGGAGCTCATCCATGCGCTCAGGGATGAGACCCTCTTGGTCAATGGCAACACCAAAGGCCTTTACTCCCAAAGGTCCAACCGTCTCGAGAGCCGTTGAGAAGCTAAAGTCCTCAGTGAGAATAGAGTCACCGCGGTCCTTGTCACAAAACATGCGAAGCGCCTCCTCCAAGGCGCCGGTACTTCCAATAGTCTGACAGACCTGCCAGTCCGCGTACGGGGGCTTGTACACGATCTCGGTATGCTCCGTCAGATACCGCATCATCTGAGGCGACCCCGTGGCCTGGCCGTAGTTGCAAGCGATGGAAAGGTCATAGGTGCCGTCGCGGTCTCTGACGTCGTATTTCCCAATCGTGACCGTCTGCCCGGACTCTTGCGTGTCCTTCTCGGAGAAGTTGGGGGCCACGGGTACCTTGAATCCCAGCTCTGCGATGGGGAAGACCTCGCTTGAGGGAAGGCCGCCGCCGAGCGAGATGAGGCCGGGCTTCTTCATGTGGCGAGCGGCTTGCTTGAGAGTACATGGCCCTCGTATGCTGCTCTCGTGACTTAAATGGCCTATGATTGATGTAAGTCACTGTTTCAAAGAGCAGTATATAGTCTATACATACTATCCCATCGCTTAGATTTAGGCAAACCAGTCGTCTATGATATCAGAATAAGTCTCCAATGCCTCACTCAAGGGCAGTCATGACAACTCACCGGCCCCTTGAACATTTCACTATCCGAAGCAGCCGCAACTCCAGCAACCAGCTTCCCAGCCCTGACACGCCTCGCCTTGACCTCGTCAATGGCCGAGAGCCGCTGCGAGTTGTCATAGTGAGCCGGGCGGGCAGCCGGTGCGGCCTCGGCACTCGACAGATGCTGAGACTTTGCGTGGAACAAGCGGCCATATCCAGCCATGGGCCGAAGCCGCGCCGCTCTCGTGGCCAGGAGCATCGCGCCGAGTGTCGAGTCCGGCGGGAGATGATGAGAAGTTGGAGTGAGGGGAGGGGAGGTCGTGTAGCGTGTAAGTGGAGGGGGGAGCTTATCACGGCTTAGTCCAAGTCTCTCGGCCGAGTCCTGAAAGAAAGGATATATCGTATTCAATGATTGACCAAGTTGAGTGTATGTAGATGGTCAATCAAGATGACCCACTCTCGATAGGTAGTGTTCTATATGGAGGGTCGTCTTAATAATCGTCTACCGGACCCGGGCGCACCCTGATAACGAGGCAGGCCGGTGCCGGACGCGACCTCCGACCGATCTTAGCCGGCTGTATCCTTGTCAGTTGCCCCCAGCGGTGGAGCCCCCGATACGCCTACCCTACACCAGTACATCGGACCCGAGCGGGGTTTCAAGGTCACCGGGCTTCACCACGTGGGCAACTGACCCTTTGTCGTATTTAATCATTACGTACAATTCTCGTTGAGCGCCCGCTCAAGCAGTCTCGACCAGGAAATCTGTGGCTGGCGGTTATTGTGCCGCTAATTACGAGAGCCGAACATCTATGTATCGCCTGGGGATGTCGGCATATTGGGCGCGCCTTATACCTTGTCAAACCACGCCCCATGACATATGTCATAACTAACGTCCCCATTTCGCAACGACTTGAACCAATGTCTGACAAGGAGATCTCTCCCCGCAGAATACACGATCCACCCGCAATCGCCGTCTTGTCCGGCATCGCACAGAGAGATAACGAGAACTGGTGGAGATATGAGGACATGCAGGTGGATGGATACTCACTCACTCACTCACTGCCACTCCAGAGATCCTGAGACTTGAGAAATCCCATCTTGAAGATTGTCTTTGCTGGATGACTTCATCTCTCTTCTAGTTCCTCCTTTTTTTCTCCTTTTCCCCAAGTTTTTACCAGTTTCAGTTTCTAGCCCGTACATGAAGCATCCGATGAAAACCCCATGAATGCATACAAGAAGAAGAAAGACAAAAGAAACCCGTTTTGCATGGTAACCCAGAGGGATTTGAACCAGCTCCCTCACCGAAGCACACACTGAATACGGAGGCATATCACACTGGCAAGCATGGCCAGGCACGTCGCCCACGATACATGAACCAGCAGGATATAGTCGGCACTTGCCCCGCTGCATTTCCCCAGCACAGCCCCGAGAGAGACACAGGTCGCAAAGATAAAGGGCTGATGGGCGTCTAGAAACCTTCGCCTGTGAATGAATGAGGCGATCGAACAACCATAGACGAGGCAAGCTACGAGCGCCAACCACTGTGACGGCCGAGCAACAACATCGACTCGTGCCATTCGAGGCCAGGCCTGGCAACATCGACGTCAGTCAGCACATTGATGGCATTCTCGGGTACGAATAGACACGGTTGGTATCCAATGCTTCGAGTATAAGCTGCCAGGATAGGTGCAACCATGTCAGTCTCTCGCACAACTCACTGCACTTGTTGGATGAAAATGGTGCATATAGGCCGACATGATCCAGGAACTGAGAGTCGCCGGCACCAGTTCGACCAACTCGGTGACGAGTTGATAAACTGAAACATGCTGGCTGGTCTCCTTGTCGTGGAACAGAGGCTGGTCGTTTGGCTGAATGGTCATGAATTCGGGCTTGTTGCGTTAACCGACGTCGGGCACAAGTGGCAGTAGATAGTTTCCAAACAAAATAGCAGATTGGAAAATCCCCATTGCTGAGTCGATGTAACTGTTTATATCCCTGAACGCTCAACAGAGCTATCGAGTTCAGCAGACTTGATCGCCTCGTGGGTCGAACAACACACCGATAGTTAGCAGGCCTCAATCCTCGTGTATGGCCTCGTAGTTTCGTAACCTCGAAGGATTAACAGCGTAAATGTAAACATGTTCCCCGATCGGGCCTTTGTGCGGCCGAAACACCACAGACACCACCGTCCGCCACACAAGCCTCACTATCGAGAGCCCTGGCGTTTGATGCATACCTGCCCGATCCCTCAGGCCAAGGGGGTTGAAAATAGGTTGGTTAGGCGTATTGGGCACCGGGTTTGCTGGTAACTCATAAGCCAACCATTTCCGCCTAGGCGACATCAGCCCAGTCGCAACTCGAGTTGAACTAGGTCTGTCGCCATAGAAATCTCGACCGCCTCAAAATAGGTACATAGGTACCTACCTACGTTGGGTCCTGACATTGCTGAGGCCTGACTTTGTCATTCCTCATGTCCAACGCGCTTTCGACTTCTGGTCTGCATGTAAAATCGGTGGCGGCTTCAGGGGCTCTCTACCCAGTTATTCTGTGATGCTGTTGCTTCGAAACCAGTCGAGGCCTGTCGGCTCGTACCGTAAAAGCGGCTCGATAGATTCGTTAGGAATCGCCGGTTAGCCCCCTTCCAATCCTTGGTTGTGTCTCCTCGCTGTATAAGATCTCAGGCCCTTATCGACCGTCTGAATTGCCACATACCAAACTCGTCAGTCTCTTCCAGGTTGGGTTCCTCCTTGATAAGTACCAAGATATAGGCATGTCGGTTCCCTGGTCGCTCTCTTCGCCAACCCCCCCAACGCTTTGAACCACTCGATACAATGCCAGCCCTCCCCGAAAGGATAGGCCATGGCTTTGGGAAAGCCCTGCAGCATCTGTCTGCGATCCTCCCTGCTGGGACATTATTGGGTGCTGCGATGGCCCTGAGACTGCCCCGGGACTACTACCTCAATCCCGTGTAAGTGAATGCAAGCTTCATCATGGCCTCCAAAGCTGACCATACTAGCATTGCAATACTCCTATTTGTGCCTGGAGTAGTCCTCGTCTTCTTGCACAGACATACGTTTCAACTGTGAGCGTTGTCTCTTGACCAGAGTCAGAGACTGGAGCTAATCCGGCCCGCTGCAGAGTTCTCGGTCGCATTGCCGTTTTGTTTGCCTTCGCCATCATCGCTTCTCACCTGCTTAGCCCAACAAAGGCTCTGTCGCTCGTGGATAAGGCAATCTCGTGCGTCCGAGATTATGTTGTATGCATGGCGTTAATCACATCCGGAGTTGCCATGGTAATGCCCCGTGCAGTTGAACGAGCGCACCATGCCGAGGACATCGTCGACGAGGAGAATAACTCCCTGGCCCCAAGTGCCAGTTCGCAGCTGGGCACTTCCGGGTCGAGCCTGGGGCGGACTTTCAGGAGCTCTCCCCTTGTTGGTCCTCTCGACATGAACTCGAACACTGATTTGCTCCTCTTCGAGCACATGGCGGGACAAAAGTTGCGGCCTCCCGAATCCGCAAACAGCGAGGCCTCGGATTTGACACTCCCCTCGGATTCCAAGCTTGATACGGGATGGACCTTGGACATTGTTGCATGGGTCACTGCCGTGCGCCAAGCGACCTTTGGGACGGAAAATGAGTCGACGACCGACCCCAGGCGTAAGACAAACAGGGCCAGCCCAAGTGGGATGAGGTCTCTGTAGGATGCCACACTACGTGTTGGCTTGGGCTCCAACCCAGGATCGAACGAGTCGAGCAACTGGCCGACTCGAGTGCCTTCAGGATTCTTGGTTGCATAATCAGGGTGCCCTGGGGCGGCCTTGAGAATCTTGCGATGCCATATCGTGTGTGGTCGAGTATGTCATTTTCGTCCTTGTCTTGATGTTTTCTTCCCCCAGGTTGGACTGTCCCGGCTCAAAGCTCGAACTCATATCCGGTATTTGGGGTGGTTCTCTGCCATTGCATGTAGCAATTCACTCAGAACGAGTGACGTATGGAAAAAGTCATGTTGGTGTTCTTCTGTTCCGATTGATTCCTTTCTGAACTAAAAGCTCACCGGGTTGATGGGGAACTGGGTTGCGAGGGGGAGCGCATGGATCAGTACGCCGATTGCGAGATTTCATTCCCACATTTCCTTCGTTTTTTACTTTGGAGAATCTTTGGAGGACGATGGAAGAAATGCAGTACATGGTGGAATTCCTTCTTGTATCCGCGGGTGTTTGGGAGATGAAGGGAGGATCATCAACGAGAGACGGACAAGTCCATATTTCGAGGGCTAGAATAGTCGTTCTGATAGCATTGTCGATTGCGATGGCGTATAGTTTTGAGAATAAGAAATGAGAGTTTGATTCACGCTGCAGTGATAAATCTACCAGACAATAGAGTTTGATGTGTTTTTGTCAGGAGCAACCTGGATGGAAGGTTGACAAGGGTTAAACGTGCGCGGAAGGAGCTGCCACCCAGGAACAGGGGTCAAGTTGGAAGCGTGACTTATGTAATCCCCCGGAAACGCACCGCCGCCAATGAGGCTGTACAATGACAGCACCCCCAGGAGCTGGTCCGCGACACTGAGATAACCTACTAACCTCCATACCTACGAAACCTCCCTCGTATCCCACGCAAACCTCAAGCCAATGGCCCCGGGAGACCCTTCTCGAGCCAGCGTACAGGGTCATGCTTGAGCTCCTGCTGCGAAACATTTCAAATCGAAGCGCTGCGCCTCCAAAGCGTTGCGCATCTACAGCCAGCTGAGGAGCTAGCTGCCGCCATGTATTGGCCCATTGGAACTCCTCGCATTCATGCTACCAGCAGCAGTCGAGCTCCCGCCTTCAAGCTAGTCGTCTCCAATGATGGCCTCACGAGTCCTTCCGAGTCCAGCTTGACCGCTTCCCCCGGCTTCCCC
>JABFEX010000948.1:0-24584 GCA_013623515.1 Fusarium illudens | reverse complement strand
GCCCTCCCCCCCCTACAAACTAACCAAGGCACACGTTATTCTTGTCGGGAATGAGCCACTCCTGTCTCAGATTGGTGACAATGCCTCATCACAGCGTGCAAAGTGATGATCGCCCTCTTTTCTTTCCCTTTTCTGATAGATCCTTTCTGATTTGGACGAGTCCTCGTCCATCTTGGCGTGCGCAGTGGTTCTTGTTGATTCCCCGAACCCCCTGCTTCCCATCCGTTTACCAAGGGAAATAATATGACGGCGTCCCGACAATGCACGCGATAGATGATGACACTAATGCACGGGACGTTGTATATGCCTTTGATACTGAATGAATCCTCCCTGTTTCGCCTTGTTGAAGGAGCATTTGCGGTGGATACCTACAGCCGGCCGGCAGTCTGAATAGGTAGGTACCTAGCCGTCAGGCACCTCAACAAAGCCGGAGCGCCCAAAAGACGGATTCAATGAGCCCGGCTGCCTGCCTGCCTGCCCTGCCCTGCCTGCAAACGCCGTGGCATGAATAGCTGATCCACAGAAGAACCACAATCCTACTTTTCTTGTGGTACTTTCGCCTGCAGCATACTGGCTTTGCCCTATCCGGTGCTAGAGCTCATCCCATTCCACGGAGATGGTATTCAATGGGTGGCCCTCGCGTTGGTTTCAAGCCGCGTGGTGGAGGGGGAGTGCTTGTACCCTGAGACGAGCAGGATACATGTCTGAATAGCGTGAGACGCTCCCAAGAGCAAGTCTAAAGTCCGTCCTTGCCGCAGCAAGCGCCGACCCGTTTAACTCGGCCGACCCAGCAGGACATGTCATGGCGTCGTCCATGGTGTGTGTTGCTGTTGCCGACTCAGTCACGCCCCGGCGCAGCGGGCGGGCGTAGGTGGGCGTGCCCAGCCTGATTGAGCAACCCGTCGAGGCCGTGGTGTGTCTAAATCGATTCAATCGCCTCATTGACTTGTCCATCTACGGCCATTCTTCTTTGCCCATTGTGGTCGCGGTATCCCATCCACCACTCCCCGGCCAGCCCAGCCGGGAAATGATGGCTTGCAAGGAAGGCCCATCCATCCCATCCCATCCATCCATGCATGTCATGGCGGCAGCAAGACAAACGCACCCACACACATACACACACCCGGACGGGTAGATTACTGTTTTTTCTTTTTCACATCCCTGTTTGTTGTTGATTGTGAAAAGAAAAAAGAAGACAGAGAATGCCCATGGCGGCTACACGGACGTACAATCAATCAGTCAATCAGGTATTGAATACCCATCTCTGCACCTGGGTGGGTAGCATTGTCCTGTATTCCCTACCCACGCTCGACGTGGGGATAGCTTCCCCCTTTTCCCTCCTTGCTCTCCTTCTTCTGCTCCTTCTTCTTCTTCTTCATCACTGTCTGGGTCTATATCTAGATATCCTTCCCGCCCTCGACACCATCAAACCTTTCTTGTTCTCTAGCTACATCTAGAATCGCCTCGTTTCTTCCTCCGCCACGTCCCTTACGCGCCAGAAACAAGCCCGCTGTGGGTGGCGCAAAGCTCTCGACCATTACTCCCCCATCTATCCTTTCCTATTGTGTCAAGGTCCACTCCTTGTTGCCCGTTGGCATCAACGGCGATCATATCGTTGAGAAACTTCTATATATGACCTCGCTGTCGTCACAAACCTGTCGCTCCTGATCCAGGAACAAACTCGCCTCTCCACTCTTGACAACATCTCTCGACAGTGATTCACACACATCCCTGTCTCACTTCAGATATCCAAGACACACAAACTTCAACCTCTTCTCCCTCCCTCCCTTTCACATCAAACCTTCACCACAACATCATGGATGCCCCAAACAACACCACTCAGCCCCAGGACCCCCAGGTTGCCGTTCCTAAGGATAACTCCCCTCCTCCCGCATACACTCCTCGAAGAGTACCCGACCTCACTGTCCTCACAGCCCGTGCTATCCAGGCACGACAAGGGCTCGCTAGCATGATCCACAGCATCCAGTCCCAGCAACAGCAAGCCCCATATGCTACCCTTCACCCTGGCGCCATGGCCGATGACCAAGACGAGGCAGCTCCTGAGGACAGCTCGCCCATCTGCCTACGGATCAACACTTCAGTCAACGTGTCACGCAGCAACAACATTGTGTGCCTAAGTGCAACACCTGCGGAGCAAGCCAATGCCATCTCCAGAGCTGTCGTTCAGGCTCTGAACGAGGGCAGCTCTGGGAGATGCGGAATCCCCATGATTGATGAGTCAGGCTGCCCCCGGCCTCTCAAGATCGAGGTTGATGCCGGCATTGTCGTCGAAGGCACAGGCAATGTTGTCGGCGGCCGCGAGGTTGTCGGCGAGCTTCTTCGACGTCGAGCTGAGGCAACACTGCGACGACCCCGAGAAGATGATGAGGAAGAAGCATCGTCGGCCAAGCGACGACGATCCAGCCAGTGAACAGATACACTATGCCTTGGATATGGTAGTTCTACTACCGCTAGAGTTCAGAATTCTCTTCTCTGGGTGTTGAAGACGACACTCACACTCTTCATCCCACTCACCCACCTTGTCCGCCAGCCTTCTGGCGATTAATCGGGGAGGGATGGCAGTGTTTTCCTTGTTTCCTTATTTTCTTCGGGCAAGAGATCGTATCTTGGTTTATGGAGCGTGGTGATTTTTGGATTCAGTCTTTGGGCTTTGATACCGAAGGACGGTGCAGCGAACAAGATACAAGAAAAACGGGCCTTGGACAGGCTGGCATTTGGGGGGAGGGAGCCTGGGATGGCTCGGAACCTGGTGATTTTTGGAGTTTAGGAAGGTGCAGCCTTGGGGCTGGCATGTAGCACAAAGAAGGGAGGAAGGAGCATTGAGATCGAGTCGTTTACGGGCAGACGAGGCAGGAAACAAACTATGACGAATTGACGAATGAAACAAATTTTCTCTTCCACATCTGCTACAATCATCTGCAAATTTCGAGTGTCACCCTTCAACTACCAACTCCAATTCACCAGGTACTCACCTCCAGTCTTCTCTATACTGTCTCCTTTTGCGTTTCCATGGTTGAACCGTTGCTAATGTTGGCCTTTTCCAGATTCTTCTTGTGCTACTTGGTGCCGTATCTCAAAGAATTTAGCCTTTATGCTTGGCGCCCTCAGTCGTATCTCGGTCAATGACTGCCTGCTTCTCAACGCCATACCCGCCGTCACCGCGCCCACGACGCTATGGCGTCTGCGTTTCTATCCTCCTCGCACAGTCAAACACCAACACACCCCTTATTCTGCGCCCGTCTCCTACCGATGGAATGGTAGCTCCCCCGGTCCTCCCCCTAGAAGCGCACGGCCGTCCTGTCCCTCGGTCCCCCTCCATCGCCATCCCAGTTCAGAGGATCGGGATCAGCCAGCTCAAGCCAGTCCAGTCCACCGGAGCTGGTTCCATGTTAGCGGAATGCCACTCTCGAGAACCTTCAATACTTGACGGGAACTTACTCATCGGGACTTGCCTTTCAATAGCTCAGGTTTTATTGTGGTTTTTACGGTACCTGCATTGATCATCGATCTGGCAATCCCCCCTTTGCCCCCTATCCACTCGGCCTGAGCACGTCATGGACACCGTTGAGGAACTCAAATCTGGTCGTCTACCTCTTGGTAGTCACTCAGGAGAAGAGACTCGAGACTTCACCCAGATGTCCCTCCCTGGGCTGTCGAGGAGGGTGCGTGCTGGAACCGCGGGATACTGCTGCTGGCTGGATGCAGGGTTCTTCACCTTAGCGCCGACACCCATGGACATGGATGCCATACAGTACAATCGCTACGGACAGACTGGTGGGGGACAGCAGCAGCAGCAGCAGCAGCCTCAGCCCTCTCGGTCGTTTTTTCAGCTGCCTCTGCACTGCACCTCTCGCTGTCTCTTGGCTGCTTTGCCCTGCCACGCTGTCCCCGCCCTGAGGTTCGAGGGTCCAATTGACCCCGCGCGCTGATCTCTGCTTGGGCAGCTCCCCACCTCACCCATGGTTTCGACCCTCGTCCCTGCGCCAGGAGCCGCCCGCTGCCCCTGCCTCCTCCCAGCCTGCCCTTACTCCTGAGCTCACCTCAACATTGGGAGATCAACTTATCTGTCGATCTCCTCAACTTCCTCTTGGTCTGGTCTTCATTACCCCCCTCGAGTCCTCGAGTCCTCTCGCGCCCGCAGGTGTTCGTACACCCTCCGTCTCCACCGCTCTTCATCCTGCGACAACCGTAAATATGGCGAATCTCACCATTCGAAATCTTACCATCAACCCAATTGAGCTTATCGAGGTTGAGCGCTTCGAGAGCGAACGCGTCTCAACGGGAAATATCCTCTCCAATGTGACCAACAAGGTCACCGGCTTCATCAATGCCACCGACTTTAGGTCCCGCCAAACCCATGCGAAGGGCGATGCTATCCACAAGGAAAAGGCATCTGTCAAGATCGAGCCTTTCAAGACCAAGGAATCCAACATTCGATCCGCCGACAAGCACAAAGAGGTTGTCCGTCTTACCTTCAAGTATGAGGACCACAAGTACGAGGTCGACATTCCTAGTCCGTCCAAGAAATCTTCCGTCATGAAGAAGCTTGATGGCGGTAAACACGACTTGACGGTTGTCTACACCCCGAACGGCGCCTTCCTAGCAATCTTCTCCTCAGCTCGTCTCAACAGCTGGATGAAGGAGCTTCACGATGAATGGCCTCTCCCGGTGCTCTCCATTCCTGGTACTCACAACTCGCCCACCTGCCATACCGCCCTCCCGTCGGTTCGATGCCAGGCCGTTGGCGTCTCAGAGCAGCTTCACAATGGTGTTCGTTTCCTGGATATCCGTGTTTCCGCGAATCCCGACAACGATGAGCTTGCTCTCGTTCATAGCGTGTTCCCCATCTCCTTGACTGGAACCAAGTACTTCAAGGACATGCTTGAAGACATCTACAAGTTTCTTGACGACAACCCCAGCGAGACTATCCTCATGAGCATTAAGCGGGAGGGCACTGGAAAGGCAACCGACGGACAGCTCGGAAAGTACCTCAAGGCCAGCTATGTCGATAAGAGGCGGAGCCGCTGGTGGACCGAGCCCAAGCTTCCCACTCTTGGCCGCGCACGCGGGCGCATCATTATCGTGCGCCGATTTAACCTAGACGACGACATGAAGAAATCGTGCTGGGACGGCCGAGGCTGGGGCATCGATGCAGCAGCCTGGCCTGACAATTGTGAGGACGGCAAGGTGGACGGCGGACTCATCCGGGTCCAGGACTTTTACGAGATCACCGAGAGCGACAACATTGAAAAGAAGATTGAATTCACGCGCTGCCAGCTCGAGCGCTCCGCCGAGCAAAACTTCTTCATCAGCGGAATGACTGGTCACAAGGAGGGCGCCTCGATCCCGCCTTTCTTTGTCAACTTCCTGAGCGCAAGCAACTTTTTCAACGCCACGTGCTGGCCGGAACGCATCGCCCAAAAGGTCAACCCGTCTGTGATTGAGTATCTATGCATATGTCACGGCGAAGACGGCAAGGGTCCCAAGAAGCTCAAGATTGGTTCTTCCAGCACTGGCATCGTTGTCACGGACTGGGTGGGCGCCAACGATGATTGGGATCTCATCCGATGCATCGTGGGAATGAACGCGAAGCTTCAGGTCAAGCACTCGCAGTGATGGTCATGCCAACCACTAATGGTTGAAAGGGGCAACCAACCCCCACCACCACGATTGGTGTTTTGGGTCTTTATACTGGGTATTACACTTGGAGGGCAGGTTATTTAGACTTGGATATACATAGCACGTCACGCTGACACGAACACCAATGTGGAAAAAAAAAGGGAGTGTATTGGGTATCTCGTATTTATTCATCTACTCTACATGAATCATGAAGTGTGCGCCTGTCAATGCTGGTCAGCCATTGTCCCATGCTGATGGTGCAAAGAAATCGGAGAGAAGGGAACCAGATCAGTTCTCCAAGGTGAATGGATTGTTCATCATGATGAACTCAGGGATAGAACAATAGATTGTAAGAAGTCATCATAAGGTAGGGGAGGGAAAGAATGAAAGATGTTTCTTACCATGACGGCGTGGACGTGGCACGAGAACATGAACGTTGGTTACCTACGACGGGGTTGTTAGTACAGCGTCGCTTCAGAGCTTGTTGCAAAAAAATGTGCATCAATCTACGCAAGTTAGTGACAGGCCTCCCAGGACGACAAGAGGCAGATGCATACCAATGGAATCAGATGTTGATAATTGTGTTCATATCCCGACAACCCGGAGGTTGCGAGTCAAACAGTGTGAATACTTTTGATACAACTCATCATGCAAAGAGATGGAGGGGAAGAAGAAAAATTCTCTTTCTAGGTACCTAGATCCTCAACAGTCAGCCGCCGGGTTCCTCAGCCAGACATCAATCGACAAGAATCCAATTCCAAGAGCCACGATCAGGTGACGAAGTCTCAACAAGAGGTCCCGCTACACACCCACCACAAGGATTTGTACGTCCTTGCTTTTCAGCGGCGGGAGGCAGCGGTACTCGTTTATGTCCGCCCGTTCGTTCAAATCTTCATCATATAGTGGCAAGGCTCGGTAGAGAAGGACAGATTGCATTACCTATTGACAATGCGAGTTAGCAACTGCAGCAATACAGATGGGCGACAAAGCAATGATGCATTGTGATCTCCAGTCAGACAAGGCTGAAACTAATACAACGGTATCCACATGGTATGTTAAGAATGAGGAATCCCTGATGTCGTTTTGATCATCATACGGAGAGGGGGAGGAGGAAGGCGAAGAAAGAAAGAACTAACCTTTTGATCATAGAAGAAGCGAGCGCGTCAAACAGACGCGCTAGGTAGAGACCCAGAAGAAAGAAATCAAAACAAACTGCCACCTGTCAGTAAACACTCTCGATAAAGCATTCTGCAAGTGTTGGAGTCCAAATCTTCTCAGTGTAATTCTAAAGAGAATGGTTGTCACCATGATTTGGTATGATTTGGATTGTTCGTTGAAAGTAATCATCATTGGAAGGAAGGTCCAGGTCGTGGGGAAGAGGAGAGAGGTCTTACCTAGAAGCAATTGAAGGCCATGGTCGCGCAGGGTCGACGGCACACTCGTGTCGCGAGCGCAAACCAGACCTTGAAGGATGAAGAATGTTTGGAGAGAAAGAAGAATTAGAAAATTTCTTGGAGCGCGAAGATATGGGTGTGCTGAGTGGGTACACTAGGCTATTGTGGGACTAGCGGCCCCCGCAATCTCTGCCACGGCAGCCGTGTGGCGGTGCAGCCGAGATCCTCCGCTATCTGGATGTGTGGCGAATCTTATCGCCGCATAAAGGGCCCCAACTCCCGAGCTGGATGCCTCGCCTTCCAACTCCGCATCCCACCCTCCAGCTTTGTTGGATCGGAAGCGATACGAAACTTCAATATGGCGTCCTTAGAGGCGCTGTTGGGTCCCATGGCCCGGCGGCTCCTCCGAGTCGCCGTGGCCAAGACCACAAACGTGGTCCGGACCAAGCTCGTCGTTATGACGCGGCCGCTGCAGTCCCAGTTCCATCATCTTACACTCAAGACCGCCAGAGTCGCCCGCCAGCCAATTCACCCCGTCGCTGTCCTCCGGCAGCAGAAGCGCCATTCCCGATGGTTCTCGAGCTCCGCCGCTCAGAACATCAACCGTGTGGTTAGGAGATTTGTTAGCTCCGAGCCCAAGGCCGCCCGGTTCGACCGATCCAGTCTCCCAGTCTCCAACACCTCTCGGCGTGTTGGGCAGTTCTCCGGCCGAGCCCCTTTCGCAAGCACGCTCCGTCCGAACCTGACCGGAGGTGCGATGCCCCGAACCGCCGGCGGGTACAGCCTCGGGGGCGGAGCTCGGTACTTCTCGCATACCCCGGCCGCCCCGGCCCAGGTTGTGCAGAACGTCTCTCAGGCGATGAGGGCCTTCTTCCTGTCTGGGCAGAAGCTCCGATACGACGGGGTCGGACCTCGAGGTGACCTCCAGTACCGTGCTGTGTCACCCGTGGAGGATAAGGCGATGCATAAGCTCTCGTCCATCCCTCACACCGCCCCCGGCGCCTATGTCGACTTCCAGCTCAGCCCCACCGTCACGGCTCTCAGCCCTCTCGCCGCGGCCATCCCCTTTGCGTCTGAGACCTCCGGTTTCAAGGCCGAGGCCGCCGCCGCCGGTGCTTCCCTCAACACCGAGGGTTTCCTCGATGTCCTTTCCGCCGATTTTGGCCGAGCGCTGCAGGACCTCACCGCGATATTTGCGGACCTCCGCAGGCTTGCGGTTTTAGGTGATCTTCCGGTTCTTTTAGAGAAGCACAACACTCTGCGAGTCCGGTTCCCTGGAGTCGACGCTGACACCATTGAGCGACTGTGCGATGACATTGGGGTTCAGCGTGGAGTCGTGGGTCAGGACCCCGACTTTGACATCGCAGTTGGCGTCCCAATGGCCCTCAGATTCCCCTTTGCTCCCGACACCACAAAGTCAGCATTGTCGCCGACCGAGTCAGTCAGATCTCTGGATTACGACTTTGAACAGGTGTCTTCCCTGGATGACGATGACTTTGTCCGAGAGGCCTTTATGGACGAGATGGCTGATAACCCCTGGCTGACCGAGACCGAGGGTTACCAGACCATGTCACCCCCGGCCAGCTCCATGGCGGGACCTTCGGAAGACTACGAGGGTCTTGAAGGGGTATATCGATTCCTGGAGGAATGTGACAGGGCCAAGGGCAGAGTTGGTTGAGCGAAGTGATTTTGAGCAAAGCCGATACTAGAATGCCGCAACGATTGCTGAGCATCCAACCTTTTGACGATCTACACTCTTTTGTACAGTTTTGAAACGGCAGCAGCTAGCTTGATGTCGTATATGTTAGCTAGCCATCAATTGATTCCCTTGAGTATGCGTCGTTAGCCTTGTGACTTGTCAAGTGAAGTTGTACATGCAGTGGGATAAGCCTCACCAAATCCGTCGCCCCTGTCAGGCGGGAGAGCCCCTGGCTAGATCGGGCGAGCTGAATCAGAGCGTCCTATCGGGGAGTTGCCCAGGCTGGTCCAACGAGGCGTCAGGTTTGGGTTGTTGAGCCGAGGTAGAGCGTGGGCGCCCTGCCGAGGGGCGCTTGTGGTGGTCAAGCAGGTTGGTGCGGGTAGACAGGTCCTGGAGGAGGATGCCAAAGGAAATGAGCTGGGCGCAGCGGTGCTGGCACTCAGCTGATGAAGACGACATGCTGGATGATGCTGGTGCTGGTGCTGCTGGCCTCTTGGCTAGTGTTGATGTTAGTGGCGAGTTTGATAAGCTACTGTAGAGCTTGGAAGAATAAGGTAGGTGGGTGGGGATGTGTCAGAAGAGAGCAAGTGGCAGCAAGGGTGGGTTGCGCTCGGTTGCACTTTTATTTTACCTACCTAGTTAGCGATTATCTAGATAATCAATCGGTCAGTTTCTCTCTCCTCCGTGTCCGGACATCCCTCTTGACACTCTGTCTTTGAGGCTGGCGAGGGACTTTTGCTCCCTCGCTCGGTTGGTGCAAGGGATGCAGCACACCGTGACAAAAACTCATCCTTGGCTGAACGCCCTTTGAGAATCAGATGCAGTGGCAGTGGTTTGTTGGTCATGCTGTGCTCCACAGCTCCGTGAGCCTCGGCTCCGAGCGACCAAGCAAGCCATGAGCCATCGTACCAGGTGTAATTACACGACCGGAATAGCTGCCAAGAGATGGGCTGCTTTTTCTTTTTACGAGTTCAGCCCTTTGCGGCGTTGGGACGGGTAGGACAAGACAAAAGGCGAGGCCCTTCCGGCCGTTGAGGAGGAGTTGCTCAGACACATTCCTCTTGCTGTTCTTCTCAAGTCTACAATCATGTCTGGACCAGGCGTTGGTTATCGGTATCCTCCCCAGAGAGTCTCGTGGGTCAGACGAGATGTCTTGCTCTTTGCCAACACGGTTGGCTGCACCGACGATGAGCTTCAGTTTCTCTACGTGAGTTGACGGTCTTGAAGTGAGACGGGCAGGTTTGCTGAGCAGCCCTACAGGAACTTCATCCCAACTTTACCGTCTTCCCGACCTACCCCGTAGCGCTCCGTGAGTTGTGATTATGTCTTTGGCTTCAGATGTAGGCTTACTGATGGTTCTGCTCAGTCTTCAAGGGCGACACGCAGGACGTGGTGGACTTTTACGCGGCTCAAAAGGCCGTCAAGATCCCCGGGGTGCCAGACTTCGACCCGAGCCGTGTAGTCGACGGGCAGCGCAAGATGGAGTTCCTGAAACGGCTTCCCGTGTCGTCCGAGGGCCGTCGGTTCGAGTTCCGCACAAAGGTGCTTGGGGTCTACGACAAGGGCCACCCCGGCAGCGTGGTCGAGACGCAGTCGGACCTGGTGGACGCGGGCAGCGGCGAGGCCTACTCGCGGGTGACGACGAGCTCCTTCTATGTCGCGCAGGGGAACTGGGGGGGACCCAAGGGCCCGCCGACGGTTAGCTTCCCTCCTCCGGCGGCGCGAGACGAGAAGCCCGATTTGGTGCTAGAGCACCAGTCAACCAAGCAGTCGGGCCTGCTGTACCGCCTCAACGGCGACTACAACCCGCTCCACGCCACGCCCGAGCCGGGGGCCGGCATGGGCTTTGGGGGCTCCATCATGCACGGCCTGTACTCGTGGAACATGGCCTGCCACGACATCCTGAGGGAGTTGGGTGGCAGCAGCCCGGCCAACCTCAGGGAGTTCCAGGCGAGGTTCGCGAGCCCGGTGGTTCCCGGCGACAAGCTGGTCACGAGCGTGTGGCGGACGGGCGACAAGACGGGCGAGTACGAGGAGATTCGGTTCACCGTCAAGGTAGAAGAGGGTAAGGTGTGCCTGACAAACGGGAGGGCGCTGATCAAGGTTGTGGGCAAGGAGAAGAAGAGCCGGCTGTGATCCATTGGATGGATGTGAGTGTGTGTTACTGTTAGTCAGCTGCTGTGCTTCTGAAGGTCTTGATTTTGTCTAGCGAGGCGGGCCTCTGCTTCTGCTTTGTGTTTGCCAGCGACAAAGATACCTCTGCGATTAATCAAACATTTAAAAATAAAGTGTGCGACCGTTATTAAATCTCTTCAACGACCGGAAAGTTGCATTAGTAGCATTTTTCGATAATCGCTGCCTCGTGTGTTGCTGCAATCTGCCGTTGGAGGCCACAAATCAATCCTCACACACTCAGTATGGATACAACAAATTCTGCTGCCTGAGTCGTACTTTCCTGCAACATCGACCGTCCTCAACCACCATGACCATCATCATCAGATCGCGCACCCAATAACAGAAGAAGAAGAAAACATCTAAAATAACCAACATGCCATCCCCTCACCGAATTGGGCAGCGCGTCTCCTATGATGGAGCCCTCTGCACCGTGAGGTTCGTCGGTGACGTCGCAGGCACCACGGGTACCTGGCTCGGAGTGGAATGGGATGACTCGGCCCGGGGCAAACACGACGGCTGCCACAAGGGCGTCCGGTACTTTACATGTAACACGAGATACTGATTTCCCCGGTCTAGATTGCTTGCTTGCTTGTTTGTGCCTCTGGGCTGACTGACGTTGGCCACAGGCAGATCAAAGTCCCCCACCGCTGCATCCTTTGTTCGGCCTTCGCGCCCTTCTGACCCGCCGCGGCACTTTCTGGACGCCGTCAACCACAAGTATGCGTCCGAGTACATCCTCCCCGACGGTCGGAGGGCAGCCGAGGAGATCATCTTCTTTGGGAAGCGCGCAGAGGAGGTCGGCTTCGAAAAGATCCGTCGGAAGCAGGCCAACGTCGCCGAGCTCACCGTCGTCATCCTCGAGGACCTGCAGGTCGCGACACCCAGGGCCGAGGGCCAGGAGGAGGGCGTCATTGCCAGGACGTGCCCCAAGATCACGCAGCTCGACCTCAGCGGTAACTTGTTTGAGCGGCTTGACCCCGTGCTCGACATTTGCCGCGAGCTGCCCAACCTCCAGCACCTGAGTATCAAGTGTGTCACCCTCCCGGATATCGCAAACAACAGCAAACAACCCACTGACACGAGCTCAGTGGAAACCGGTTTCAGGATGTTCTGGAGGATCAAACCAAGGGTGTGATTGATGGCGTCAAGGAGCTTTCGCTTGAGGAGACCATGCTGAGTTGGGAAGAGGTCTGCCATATTGCCGTCAAATGCCCAGTCCTGGCTGCGCTTGATGCTGGTTCAAATCACCTTGATAGCCTTCCCGCTGTCAACTTTGGAATCCTCACGTCGACTCTGACTTCAATCAACCTCGAGATCAACGAGTTTGCGACACTGGCCGACATCAGCACACTCACAGCTCTAACCGCCCTCCGCAACCTCCACCTCAAAGGGAACAACATCTCGGCCGTCGCACCAGAAGGCTCTGAAGGTCCCGTGTTCTCTGACTCCGTCCAGTATCTCGATGTTTCCTACAACAACATCCAGTCGTGGACGTTTGTGGACGAGCTGCCCAAGCACTTTCCAGGTCTAACAGGTTTGCGAATTGGACACAACCCATTCTACGACGCGGCCGACATCGATGCCAAGGCCTCATCTGCGGAAGAGTCTCACATGTTCGCCGTGGCTCGTCTTGCTTCGCTCAAGTCTCTCAACTTTAGCCAGGTCACGCCTGCTGACCGGACCAACGCCGAGATGTTTTACCTCTCTCGGATCGGAAAGCAACTTGCAGCTGTGCCGGAAAACGAAGAGGAAGAAGTTCTCGTCCTTCATCCTCGTTATGCTGACCTTTGCAAGATGTATGGCGAGCCAGACATTGTTCGTCGGCTAGAAGTCAATCCTGCGTTTCTCGAAGCCAGGTTGGTTACGGTTGGTTTCCACCTGAGTCAAGGCGAGGAGAAAGCCAGCCAGATCCCCAAATCATACGACATCTACGCCGTGAAAGGAGTCGCAGGGAAACTATTTGACATGTCTCCCCTTAAGATGGGGCTCGTCTGGGAGACGGGCGAGTGGGACCCGGTGGCTGGCTTTGATGATCAAGAGGGGGACAGCAGCGACGAAGAGGAGGCCGAAGAAGAGAGGGAACGGAAGGGGATAGACACGCACGCTGCGGAGGACACCTCAGGCAAGCCAGGGCGATGGGTAAAGAGGGAAGTGGAACTCAAAGATGGGCCCAGGCAGCTGGGCTACTGCGTGGACGGGCTGGATGTCAAGATCCGCGTGGAGGCTCGATAGTTGGACAAACCAAACGCGAAGCTGCATATATGCACTGACCTTGTGTGTTTGCCTGTTTGTTGCAAACTGTCGTTCGTGGGACAAGACACCAAATTGACAATCCAAACGCAGTTGTACCCATGGCATCATTTATATAAGGACAGAGCCTGCCCAGGGGTATTGCAGGTTGTCTTTGTCCGCTCACTCGCTCACTTACTCACTCGACATCAGCTCCTCTAAACCATGGCTCCTAGGCCCCTATTCTACCTGGTCAGGCCTGGCCTTGAGCAAATCACACCCAAAGGCCAGGTCCTCGTCCAGCCTGGAACAGCCGTTCCACTCATCCCCGCTGATCTACTCCCCGAATGGCTGGAGGTCATTGGCGCCCCCCCGTGTCTGTCTCCAGAGCAGACGGAGGACATGATCAACGTGGGACACTTTCACGCCGAGGCTGAAACTTACCAGCTCAAGTTTGCCTCTGCCACAGACGACGGCTCGACGGATCAGCCATGCTCCGACGACGACGGCTCGACTACCTGCCCCTCCAAGACTGAACTTGTTTCTTCTCGACCACCCTCCGAGACCGGCGACTCTGACGAAAAGGCAAAGCCCTCACCAGCCTCGTCGGCGGCACCCAAGAAGAAGCTCAAACCCGCACAGGGCCTCTCCTCAAGCCGGCACAACCCCCTCAACAGCAGCCAGCACACGACAACCACCTCCCCGACGCCGGCCCTGACGACCCCCTGCCGACACTGGTGCCGCTACGGGGCCTGCAGATGGGGGCACTCGTGCCGCTTCAGGCACGCCATGCCCACGACGCCCGAGGGCCTCGCAGAGGTTGGGCTCGAAGTGTTCCCGGACTGGTGGCTCCAGGCGCGGGGCGTCATGCCGATGCCGCCGGAGGTGATCCGCGCCGCGGACACGCGCAGGCCGTCGGTCAAGAAGAAGAAGCAGAAGATGGTGTTTCAGCGTCAGGTCAGTGACTGTGGAGAGCAGGGGCAGAGGATCATGAGTCCGCAGGTGATGGATGCCAACGTGTCGGTGGTTGGGGAGATCAAGGACGGACAGAGAGCGGAAGCAGCGGAAGGGATTCTGATTGATATCTGAGTCTATGACACCACGAGGCATGCGATGCATACGAGGTTGTAGCTGTGACGTCGGGATTAGCAGCCCGGAGATGGCACACTGAGCCGCTCAACTTGGATCCAGGATAAGTTGGTTGATAATCAATATTGATAGAATCAAACTATTTGTTCCCGACGGGTTTATAAGGTCTGGCCTATTCCTATCTCCATGTGCACAACGGAACTAGTCACTCGATCCCGACAAGCGACGTGGAGCCCGACGGGTTTATCTAAAGAGGCGAGGCTATAAACCCGACGATGCGGGCTCTGGAGTTTACCTCCAAGACCGAAGAGATAAGGAATGAAGGGAATATATAGATGTTGATGTCGTGATGGATATAATCATCCAACCGCAGCATCAATTGACTGACAACTACACCCCTCAGCCATCCATCCCTCTCAACTCCAATATCAAGCCTTTACGCCTTCTCCTCAGCAGCCACTCAAACTCAACCCACACCCAAGTCAACATGCCTCAGATTCTTGGAAAGGAGGTGGGCGCTCTTGGCTATGGCCTCATGGGTATGAACTCACGTCACTACTACACTCACATGGCATCTCAACTGACAACCCACAGGCTTCACCTGGCGCCCTACTCCTCCTCCCCTGGAGCAGGCTCTCGAGGCCATGCGCACCGCCCTCAACAACGGCTGCAACGTCTGGAACGGAGCCGAGTTCTACGGCACCCCCGAGTACAACTCCATGACTCTACTCAAGCATTACTTTACCAAGTATCCCGAAGACGCCGACAAGGTCACCCTCATTATCAAGGGGGGTCACAATCTCGACAACCACCAGCCCAACGGCACACCCGAGGGCATCCGACGGTCCCTCGACAACATCATCAGCCAGCTCGGCGGCACCAAAAAGGTCGACGCATTCGCCTGCTCGAGGAGAGACCCCAACGTCCCCCTCGAGGTCACCTTTGGCGTCATCCAGAAGGAGTACATCGACACGGGCAAGATTGGCGGCATCTCCCTCTCCGAGTGCAGCGCCCAGACCGTCCACGATGCCGCAAAGATTGCCAAGATCGTGGCTGCCGAGGTTGAGCTCAGCATGTTCTCTATCGATATCCTCAGGAACGGGGTTGCCGAGGCTTGTGCTGAGCATGACATCCCAGTTCTGGCGTATGCACCTATTGGCCGTGGTGTAAGTAAACCCGACTCGCAGGCAAACTGCCCCAGGTCTAATCACTATTATAGATGCTTTCTGGTCGGTTCAAGGATGCTTCCGAGTTCAAGAACATGGGCATCGTCTCCATCATGCCGCGCTTCCAACCGGAGGCCTTCCAGCACAACCTCAAGCTCGTCGAGGAGGTCGAGGTTCTCGCCAAGAAGAAGGGCTGCACCCCGGCTCAACTGGCGATTGGCTGGGTGAGGGGTCTCAGCAAGCGTCATCACCTGCCCACTATCATCCCCATCCCAGGAGCCACCACGGTGGCCCGGGTTGAGGAGAATGCCCAGTACTTCCAGCTCACCGAGGAGGAAATGCAAGCTATCCGACCACTGGTGGATAACTTTGAGGCTTCGGGTGCCCGTTACCCTGCGGGCGTGCCGATGGAGACCTGAGAGGACCTGACAAGAGGATCTGTTGATGAATTAGCATGCCACCTAGGAATACCAGACAACAATGGAAAATAATTGGATGAGTTCAGCTAAAGTTTGTCCACAGGATGCCAAATTGGCATTCAGAATTGCAGAATTCATAAAAATGAATGCCATCATGAAATGTCTAACGAATAATGAAAAGGCGAACACGGCTTACCTCGCATAATGATCACCGCCGTTAAGTGCATCTGGTCCCAAATCTGGTCCCAAGAACAGACTCGAGAAGGCGATGACCCTCGAGCAGCTTCGCGGTGTTGAGCGGCTGGTGCTTCCCTCATCTCATCTCCGGAAGCTGTTGGAGTAACAGAAGGAAAAGCTCCAAAGTTGTTGAGGCTCGAGCAGAAAACTTGGTAAATATTCATGTGGAGCTGGTGCACGTGACGCCCAATCTTAAACACCCACCTGAGGCTGGCAGGGGCCTGGTCTCTCTCGACGCAGAGATCAACAGAGGTGAATTACAAATGATGTGAATTCCTAGAATTCTATTGTTTCGAAATCAACAGATGGGAGGTCTCGGGTATGTCTATATACTACGTATGTAGTGATCTGGTGATTGCCACTGCCCTACGAGTACATTGAGATCACCATTTACACCTGAGCCACGAGCGACCTGGAACAGCCTTGGAATGAGCCATTGGATACATGTGTTTAATGGTTCTCACGGAATGTAACCATCACGAAATACAAATCTCACGGGTATACAATCATCTTCTCTGGTCAACTACCTTTAACACAAGAAATGCGCCCACTACATATGCTGCCCGTACTCCAATACACAACCTTGACTAATCCATCAGCGCACCGTTCGACCCAACCGCTTCCAGCCTATTCACAAGCTTCTTAACGTTTGCCCAGTCTTCATTCTTCAAGCCCTCCTTGCCTCCCAAACCACTGGCCACCTCAAATACAGTGAGGGATCCGTCGATGCCACCGGTGGCAAGGCGTTTTCCATCATTGGGCTCCCATGCTACCTTGTTCAGACTCTTTGAGAGCATGGTTCTACCGTCCTTTCGAGAGCTGGGCGATATTCGTGACACGGGCTCCTCGGTCTCGACAGCGATATCCCAGAGCTCCAGCCAACCGGCGCCGTCGACCAGGGCAAAGATGTTGGGCTTGACGGGTGACCACTTGGCGTCGTAGACGACATCCTCGCGCACGAAATCAATCAGCGGCGCGATAGTACCATCGGCGGTGCCAATGGTGGAGGTTGCGGCAGGTGCGCGGACCTTCCAGAGCTTCACGCTCCAATCCAGCGACGACGAGATGACCAAGTCACCCAGATCCACTGGGCCTCTGGCTGGATGGAAGTCGACCGACATGACGGGCGCGGTGTGTCCCTTGTAGCTGATCTTCTTGTCCACGCCAGCCTTGGCACCGGCTCGGTCGTATCGATGGCAGGGGAAGATGGTGCCCTCCTCACTGCCCACGAGGAAGAATGTGGGATCTGTCGCTGGGAAAGACAGGCACGTTGGGCTAACATCCTCGACAGCCACCTTGGCCTGGCTAGGGTTCTTCAGCTCGAGCAGCTCCTGGGGCTGGGCGAACACGTCCATGGTCCAGCCACACACCACGCCATCGGTTGAGCAAGAAATGATGTTGTTGGCGTTTTGAGTGCCGACGATGTCGACCGAGTAGATAGGGTGAGCGTGTCCGTATCCGGTCAAGGGAGTCTTTTGAACCGGCGCCGCCTTTGCTCTCGTATCCCAGAGCAATACTTGGCCACTGTATGAGCCACCGATGATGAGGTTGTTGTGGTAAGGCGAGAACTTGGCTGTCAGGATATCTGACTGCGCAGTGAAGACGTATTCTGGGCGATCCTGCATGTGAAGGTTCCAGACCTGAACCAAACCATCCGGTTCGTGAGGCGCCGTCGGGTTCTTGGTGTAGGATGCGAGCACTAGCTCGCTAAACTTGGGTGAGAAGTCGATTCCGCTGATCATGCGCTTCTTGGACCACCGATCATCAAAGAACTGAGCCACCTCCTTAACTCTGTGCTTTCCGCGGCCGCCGGTATTGCCAGTCTCTTCATCCTCGTCCTCGACATCTTGACCTTGCAGCGCATAGTCTGTAAGGATGTCGTACGTCTCTTGATCAAGGGCCCTCTCAATCACTTTGGTAGACTTTTCCAGGAAGTCGACGAATTCGTCCGACTGCGCCACAGCGTCGAGTTCTTCCGTGGTAAGGTTTCTCGAAGGATAGTTCATCGACGTGCTCGGGGGTACGACACCATCGGTCAGATACTCCTTTGTCGCCCGTAGTTCGTCCTCCACCTCTTCCCTGATCTTCTGTCGGAGCTCCTCCTCTCGATCCCGTTCTCTCCTGCTCAGCCTCTTGCTGGGCGTCGAAGTTGCCACGGGTATATCATCGGCCTCTGAAATGAGAGACTGAGCTCTGGTTCTGCTGGGGGTCGTCCATTCCTCGGTCGTCTGAACGCCTTTGCTGTAGGAGAATACCTCTTTTACGGGAGACGGTGGGCATTCGAAGACGGTGGTGAGCGCGACAGTACTGAGGTTCGGGGGTAGAACAAGAGGCTGTATGTGGCCAGGAGAGGTAACTTCGGAAGTCTCGTTGCTGAGTTCGCCAGCGCTCAACACACTGTTTGGACGGCTGCCGCGAGGGGCTGGAGAGGCAGCGCCTCCTGTGACGGTCGAGCCAGGTCTGCTGTCGCCTACCAAACTGTTGATGAGTGATTCGATCTCGCGGCGGTTATCTGCTCTTCCGGGAGTCGGCGATATCAACTGTGATTAAGAGACAACATGTCAACGAGGGGTTCCAAGGCGGTGGAGGGTCAGGGGACCAACGTCGCTAGGGGTGCCTATGCTCGAGCGAACCGCGGTCGCCTGGCTGGCCCGAAGCTCTCTCTGCCGTTTAAGCTCTGCGAGCTTTGCTTTCTTTGCTAGGATTTCATCTCGACGTTGCTGCATGGTGGAGGTTCCACGGTCCCATGGCGGGACAAGCCGATCTCTAGGGAGCTATGGATGGTGGGATTCGCAGATGATGGGAGAGGCGCAAGCTGAATGATTCTCGGGGGGACGGAAGCGTCTGGAGGATAAGAGAAAGAAAGGCGAGTCGATCTCGCTGTATGGCGGCGCGTGTCTTTATAGTTGAGATGGCGTTGTTTGGAGTAATGATGCAGTGTATGGACGAAGTTGGTAGGTTCAGTAGCTGCTGAATGGGGGTCCAATTGGATGCGACAACCCGCAAACTTGCACCCCAGAAGCCCCTGCACAAGGGACAAGCCTTCTGAGAGCCAGGGACAGAAGGAGTGCTAAGGGGTACGTACCCGGGGAGATTGGAGATTCGTCCAGACACGTGATCCCGTCGGCCGGCTCTCTACTGGCTCCAGCTCCCGTCGTTCGCCCGAGCTCCCAGCCGCCAGCGGCTGCTTTTTTGGTTTTACAGCGAAACCTGGAAAAACTGCGACTTTTCCCGACGTCCTCTCAATTCTTCACCTCAAGCCGACGCACCTAATTCCCTCGAGCCACCCCCGACTGGGTCCATTGACAAGCCATTGTCGACCCACGACTATCGTCTGTACCGATCCTCTCGCTTTCCCTCTCGATCGCGCAGTTTTTGCGACCCGATTCCCCAATGGCTTCGACCGGAGTGAACGTGCGTGTTATCCTTATCCTCGCCGATTCGGCCGCTCGACCGTGTCCCGACCCCGAGCACTCGACAACGCCGGAAACACGACCAGCTGGGCGGCACAATTGCATCGTGCCCCGACGACGACGAGGCTAATTGAGTTATTTGCAGGTTTTGCGGTGGTCCGCTCTCGGCGTGGGCGTCTTCTACGGCTTTACCCACCAGCGGGCTATCACCTCTGCCCAAAGAGCCGAGCATGCGCACCACGAGTACGAGAAGAAGGAGAAGTTGATCCAGCAGGCCAAGACGGAGTTTGCGAAGCAGAAGAACCCTACAGCGGCCTCAGCTGACTCTGGTACGTCGGCTCCGGCGTCGTTGCCGAATCCGCCCCCCCTTGACTTGGAGCAATTGGAGGCGGCATTTTGCATTCCGCGCACCCCGACCGTCGACAATGCCCCGGACTAACACTGGACAGTGATCACCGATCCCGCGGACCCCAAGTTCGACCTCGAGAAGCTGCTGCTGAAGGTTGCCAAGGAGAACCCTTAAGTCGGGTCGTGGCGAAGGGGAAAAGCGTGAGGGGGGGGGTAGGAGGTGGAAGAACGGATTGGGAAGTCACGGGCGAAAAGGTCGGCCAACCGTAGGGAAACAAATCCACCGGAGGCATAATCCGAGCCTCGAGCCTCGACTCAAGACTCGGTGTATGATTTGAGGATATACGTGGCGGTCCTGCATAGATGTTTCCTTAGGTCCCTGCTACACAAGTGTACGGGTGTACAATACAACAACTTTAGACGACAAAACGTCAATGGCTTTGTTTACAACTTGCTACACCTGGATCGTTTGGATGTGAAGGGAGCACAAGCTGGCACCAGAGCTGGTTTCTGCCATTGAGAGGATGCAACAGGCAGAGGCAGCAATTGAGCAATATTTCAGGCATATGATGAGCTCTAAATGCCAAGACAGTCAGCAATTGCCGTTTCGACCTCCAATGGGCGAAATCTCGCACAATAGACTCTCCCAGACTAATTGAAAAGCAAGCAGCTATGCCATGGCTCCCCCCTCTCGGCCGATTCATCAGGTTGACGTAGAATGACCTGGTCGTCATTGGGTGCTGAGCTCCTAGGTAGGTAGGGAAGAGCCGGCGAAACTGCGGCTCCGGCGGGCGCCCCGGGTGTGCAGTGGAGGGACGGGGGGACGCGCGCTGCCGCGTAAAAGAGGGAGGTACGTACCTCAAACGGCCCCATCCACCTTCCCCCCCTGGCCTGTGTGGCACAGCTGCCATAAGCTCCAAGCTGTCCTTCTGCTTCCCCAGTGGAGTTTCAACATCTCGGGCCCGTCTTCGACAAGTTGCATCAAACTCCAAGGGGCAACCATCGTCGACAATCGCAGCTCATCATGGCGGCCAATACCCAAGATGCGCTCTCCGCGGTGACCGGTAAAGACACGAGGACCCTGCTGAGGGTCATTATCCTTCTACTCATCGCCGGCGCTGCCATTTCCAGTCGTCTTTTCTCTGTGATTCGTAAGTCTGCCTCTACCTGTCCATGATGCACCCTCTGCTCTGTGGGAGAAGCTCCCCGGCGCATGTTTCTTGACGAAAGACACCTGCTAACTCGTTGCGCGCAGGTTTTGAAAGCATTATCCACGAGTGTCAGTTTATCCCCACGTACTAACCAGGTGTTGGAGCCGTCGAGCTGACCCCCATGATAGTCGACCCGTGGTTCAACTTCCGAGCGACGAAATACTTGGTCGCCAATGGATTCTATAAGTTCTGGGACTGGTTCGACGACCGAACATGGCATCCTCTCGGGCGGGTTACCGGAGGCACCCTCTATCCTGGTCTGATGGTGACGAGCGGTGTCATCTACCACGCCCTTCGCTTCCTCACTGTCCCCGTCGACATTCGAAACATTTGCGTTCTTCTCGCCCCTGCCTTCTCGGGCCTGACTGCCTACGCGTCTTACCTCCTCACCAATGAGATGACCACTTCGCCATCTGCTGGTCTCCTCGCTGCCATCTTCATGGGAATTGCCCCCGGCTACATCTCGCGATCCGTGGCCGGCAGCTACGACAACGAGGCCATTGCCATCTTCCTGCTTGTCTTCACCTTCTTCCTCTGGATCAAGGCTCTCAAGCTGGGCTCGATGCTCTGGGGCGCGCTCTGCGCGTTGTCCTACGGCTACATGGTTGCCTCGTGGGGTGGATATGCCTTCATCACATGTCTGCTGCCGGTGCACGCCTTCGTTCTGATCTGTATGGGCCGGTTTAGCACTCGCCTGTACGTCAGCTACACGACGTGGTACGCGCTCGGCACGTTGGCCAGCATGCAAATTCCCTTTGTCGGTTTCTTGCCTGTCAAGACCAGCGAGCACATGCCTGCGCTAGGTATGATTCAAGAGCACCAGCTGTTCGCTCCAATGCTAATCTTTATCCAGGCATCTTTGGTTTCGTTCAGTTCATCGGATTCATTCAATACGTCCGATCTGCCATTTCTGGCAAGCAGTTCCAGACTTTCCTTTTCACCTTCTTGTTCGCGGCATTCGCCATTGGCGTCGGCGGTCTCGTCGGCTTGACCTCCCTCGGATACATCGCCCCCTGGAGCGGCCGATTCTATTCTCTGTGGGACACTGGCTATGCCAAGATCCACATTCCCATTATCGCCTCCGTCTCTGAGCACCAGCCTACCGCTTGGCCATCTTTCTTCTTTGACCTCAACTTCCTCATCTGGCTCTTCCCTGCTGGTGTCTACATGTGCTTCCAGAACCTCAGGGATGAGCATGTCTTCGTTGTCGTCTACTCGCTCTTTGCCAGCTACTTTGCTGGTGTCATGGTCCGCCTCATGTTGACGCTGACCCCCGTCGTCTGTGTTGCTGCCGCCATTGCGGTTTCTCAGGTTCTCGACACTTATCTGCAAATCAAAACTCCCAGCCCTGAGGAGATTGCCGACGCTGGTGATGACTCCAAGAGGGCAAAGGGTGGCCTCCGAGCGACGCAGAAGCCCAAGGTTGGCATCTACACCGTCCTCTCCAAGGCTGTTGTGACTGCTGCCATGACCATCTACCTGCTTATGTTTGTGACACACTGCACCTGGGTCACCTCGAACGCTTACTCGTCGCCTTCTGTCGTGCTGGCCAGCCGAATGCCCGACGGTAGCCAGCACATCATTGACGACTACCGAGAGGCGTACCAGTGGCTTCGCCAGAACACCAAGGAGGACGCCAAGATCATGTCGTGGTGGGACTACGGCTACCAGATTGGTGGCATGGCTGACCGCCCTACGCTGGTTGACAACAACACATGGAACAACACGCATATCGCGACGGTGGGCAAGGCCATGAGCTCCCGCGAGGAGGTCAGCTACCCCATCATGCGCCAGCACGAGGTCGACTACGTCCTGATTGTGTTTGGCGGTCTCCTCGGATACTCGGGAGACGATATCAACAAGTTCCTCTGGATGGTTCGTATTGCCGAGGGTATCTGGCCCGACGAGGTCAAGGAGCGCAACTTCTTCACGGCCCGCGGCGAATACAAGGTGGATGCCGATGCCACCGAGACAATGAAGAACAGCTTGATGTGAGTTTTGATGGTTCTGGTAGAGAGAGGAGTGTGACATTGACAATGATTCCAGGTACAAGATGTCGTACTACAACTACGCCAGCCTGTTCCCCGCTGGCCAGGTTGCTGATCGCGTGCGTGGCGTTCGCCTGCCGGACCAGGGGCCCGTCCTCGACACGATGGAGGAGGCCTTTACCAGCGAGAACTGGATCATCCGTATCTACAAGGTCAAGGATCTTGACAACATGGGCCGCGACCACGGGGCTGTTGCGTCGTTTAACCGTGGCCAGAAGAAGAAGAAGTCTCAGAAGAAGAGGGGCGCCCGTGTTCTCCGGGTTGACTAGATGGATGGGGTTGCTGCCTGGGTAGGTAGGTAGGTAGGTACCTAGGTTTGCGCGGGATTACATAGGGAAAGGATAAAGGATGCATATGGGATGCATTTAGACAAAAGCGCATTCGAAATGTATATCAGTGTATTATTTTGACCGGGGACGACGGGGAGGAAGCCGTATTTCTTTGTGTTGATGTAAGGTAGTCGGCTCCCGAAGTGGGAAGCTACCTACCTAAGCCTAGGTAGTTCTAGTTCTCTCTGCCTGCAGACAGTTCCGAAGCGTTTGCTGCGACATCACACGTCACATTTCATTGTCTTTAAACGTGAGAGAGGTTGAGTAAGTAGTAGATGGAAGATGACGAAATGGGCGGTTGTTTCTGCCGTTTGCCGTGGAAGACCTCGTAAAGGCAATATGGATGTCCCCTGACAGTTGTAAACGGCGGATGAAAGGAAACGGACGGAGCAAGAGCCCAAGATGGAGAAATGAAAGAAGGTGCAACTGACACAACAAGCACGAGGCCATCTTCTACTTCTTTTCATCTCTTTACCTCGGTAGACTCACGTTCATCTTCATCCTTGCACTCGCAACCATCGCATCTGTGCACTTCGTCGCCTTGAGTCGATCAACACAGCTTCCACCTCCAAGGTTCCGCGGCAAAGCAGCTTTGATCTCCCCGAGTCACCACAGAGGGTTCTCCAGCAAGGCCTAAGGGTGATTGATAGAGACATCGAGACATCGGAGAAAAGTCATTGTGACGAAATCTGCGCCTTTGCGAGAGCATTGGGTGAGTTCGGCCAAGTGGTGGTGGAGAACAACCACCAACACTAGATGATCAACACTGACCCCTATCTCTAGACTTGAGCAGCGAGAACACCAGAGAGACTACAGAGGCCATCAAACAGACCTTATCATACAAGGTATGCCATTGGATTTTCACAAAATCCGAGCCCTCGTCGGTGGTTGGCCGGTATAGGTGCATACTGACAGCTGCCAGGTCTGCCAGCTGGCAACGGCTGCTCACACACGTCGACGCGCAAGCAGGCCCTCTAGCCTGGTAAACGAAGATCAAAGGGTCAGGTCAAGTCTTCTTTGCTTCGTCCTCGGAAGAAAATTACAACCTAAACCTCGCATCTTGAAGCTCATTCCTCCATCTCGCCCCTATCATCTTCCCACCCACCCACCACAGTCATTCATTCATTTAACCCCAAGCCGACCACCTATCAGCCTTCTCCAGATTTGTTGTTTCACTGAATATACAG
>JABFEX010000947.1:0-14295 GCA_013623515.1 Fusarium illudens | reverse complement strand
GGGGCCTGGAGTTGGGGTTGTGATGAGGGGGGAATAGCATCATCATCCTTTCGGTTTTTGGTCCGATGTTCGGTTCGGGTCCTCGAGGAAGCCGACCTGAACCGACACCGGGTCAGTTGTGTGAGTGAGTGAGTGAATGATTGATCGTCTTGTCTAGGTCAACTGTTTCTGTCTGATGAATCCATGTCTGTACGAGTTGTCCATGGTTGTTAACACATGTCGATGGACAGATAATCGCCTGGTGTCAAAGCGAGACTTGCAGCCTACACAATGCTGGACAAGACAGAGTTGGGATGCAAAATAGCGTCCACTCGCTAAAGCCGTGAACTAGACGGCACCACGCCATCCCGCCCGTCTCCGGCTCCATGCAACCCAAGTGCCCGACGGCTCGTTGCACCGACTCGTGCAAGTGAGTCTCGCTCGACAACCCCGGGACGTGAAAGCCGATGCGATGACTGTCGTCAAAAGAGGAGTGCAAAAGCAATGGAAGGCGACAACAAAGCCCCCTTGTCCCTGGTCTTTGAAATCTGGAAGGCAAATGCGAGGGAGCGGAGTTGAGTCGACCCCCCACCCCATGTCCATGTCCATGTCCCGGGCAGTTCGACGGACGGCCAGATCCAACCTTACTGTAGGAAGGTGTGTGGGTAACGTGGTGTCGGGCTGCAGGTGTACCAATTGTGGCCTGTTTTGGAAAAGGTTGTTCGAGGGCTGTTTTTTTTTTCTCTCTCTGAAGGATGGATCCAAGGATCCATGTTGGCCCGAAATCTGGTGAGGCAACCTTACGCTAGGGTGCAGTGCAGTTCTCCACGTTGACCGAAGAAGGTGCGCTTCGGCGCGGTACAACTTGGACCTAGACCTGGAGCTGCCTACTCCGTACCTTGGCCAGAAAATTCCTCAGAATACAAATCTCGCCCTCTCCCGCAGACTTTGTTCCAACCTTTTCTTCTTTCCTCTCTTACACTCTCAACGCGATCGTCGACTCTTGATCAAGCAATCCTCTCGTCCACAGCCTCTAATTCACGCCGATTGAAGACATCTATCTACCTCGTCTCGACAACCTCCATCTCCCGAACCACCCGGCTTCTCCCACCACAACCACAACCGTCAACATGTTCTCCGCTACTCGAGCTCTGCGACAGGCTGCTGTCCACGCCGAGCGCACTCCTCTCATCAAGTTCCTTGGTCCCCGAACCATTCCTTGTGAGTTTTTCTATAGGCGTCTTGCTTTCCCGGACGCTCTCATTTCCCCCGCGAGCTTCACCCTCGGCTAACATGTCTTTTTACAGCCAACATCGACCACTCTCCCAAGCCTCACCCTGCTTCTCCCGCTGGCAAGCTCCCCGAGTCCTGGTCCGGCTACGGCAACGGCAACGCCGCCTCCCGCCACACCACCTTTAGCTCCTACCGCGACGCCGCCCAGCAGCACGGCCCCCTCCAAAACTCCATCCACGCCAACTCGGGCGTCGGTGGCCGCGCCGGCTCCGCCCTTGGCAACGTCAACGCCCCCGACGGTGTCTTCTTTGACGTCTCTGAGCTCCCTGCCCGCTTCCACCGAAAGAGCCTGAACGCCGCCGAGATTGAGGCCATCGAGTCTGGCGGCGCCGCCCTCTTCTCTTAAGCGTGCTTCCCCGCGCTAAAGGCGAGGAATCACGGGTGGAGGCGGAACAGGACAGACCAGACGAACGAATACCTACGATGACACAGAATATGACGATAGCCAGGGGAGCGCCACTGCCTGGAGCACATCTCCCGCACGACACTGTGTACGAGAAGGCCGAGTGACCAGGCGCACCACGGCATACCTTGACGGTGCTTTTATCCGGATGAGTACGAGAGACGAATCCCATTGAGGGGCACTGCGGGCTGGGACACGGCTCTCAGTCACAGCCGGATCCCCCCTTCGCTTCGAGAAACCGCTGAGGGCACCACGGCATGACGCCGTCAGAGGTCGTTAATATTGAGGGCTGTAATAGGCACCGCCAGAAGGAGGAGGAAAAGGGAGAACAAGACAAGTCGGGACTTGCAAGGGCCATTCTCACCCGACCCACGGAGAACGTTTGAGACCTCCGTATCTTGTTACTGGCATCAACGCCATTTCTTTCTATTCTGTATAGCTGGATACACACCTTCTGGGCTTTTAACAGCGAGCAAGGAGCAGCAAGGCGTTGAACCGAGAAGGTTCTTTTTTTAGTAGAAACATATTCAATACCACAAAAAAAAGTGTATACACCCAACGTTCTTTGCCCTGCCTACCGTGATTACCATGTCAGCCAATGAATTGACCCTTTGTGGTTGATTACGCGCCCTTTTCCCCCCAATATTCCCGCGATGGCCTCACATCGGGAGCAATATCATGACAAGCCGCCGACACGCAGCCGACAACGGATGTTGCAGGCACAGACAGGCAGGCCCTCCCTTGCACACACGCGCGCACACACGCATCGACCCTTCTCGGCCGGGTTCCCAGATGCTGCCAGGGGCTGCACACTCGCCAAATGGATTGTTGCCAGTCGGCTTCTTGCCGGCCCCGGCTTCTCCTGCTTCGCCACGCCCACCCGCTCTCATCACGCCCCCCGAAACACGGCGGCGGCGGCGTTGGGTTCGTGGGGCCCGTCCACTTGAGGCTCTTTGCGCCTCATTCTGGGGAAAAGGCAAGCCCAGTTTCCCAAGATGATGCCCCTAGATGATGACGATGGTTCTATCCCGGTGCCGGTCCCGGTCCGGGAGATCGACTTGAGGGACGGGAGACAGATGGGGGAAAAAAAGAGTCACAACGAGATCCACATCTTTCAAAGTTCGAGAAGCGCATGTACCCCAAATCGATTGCGTTTTTGACTCCTCAAGAGATGCAATTGAATGACACGGAAATGGAAGGGATCCATAATAAGCTCTGACATGGTCAAGGCTCCCGTCACCGATATTACCCGACGCCAATATGGTGCCAGAATCGACAAAACCCCGGGTTTTCCCGGGGCGCAATGTCCCCCAAAAACAACAAGGAGATTTTTGTCTAACCTTGATCATCATTCTTCCGCAGGGGAGACCATGGTACGACAGAGCGGAATCTCCCGCCTTGCCTTGCTTCACCTTGACCGACTGTTATGCGCCAAGGTGAAGGAAGGCAATACTATATGCTTCTCGAACAACGGGAGGGTTTCACTGCCTGTGCTTTTCTCGTATGATGGATGGACGTTTCGGAGCTTGGCCGCCGAGGTGGCTTACAAGTGCCGGCCGTTCATGTGAATGCGCTACGACCTTGCCTCACGAAAGTGGTGGTGGTCTGGGCTGTCGGAGTAATGGAAAGGGTTGTTACACAATAAAGAGACAGCCTTTGTTTCGTGGGTTGTGCCATCATGGTACAATACCCGGACGACGGGAGCATGAGGCTGAAAGTATGACGGCCCTATGGCTTAACTTACACGTGGGATGGATGCTTCAAAAGGGAGCATCACCAACCAAAACACGGGCTTGTCCTTGTCTTGCGCAGCATGCAACTTGTCGGCTCCCGTCCCCCGAGCCGCAAATTGTGTCTCTTATTACTTGAGCGTGCAACACGCGATTTTTGAAGGTATTCAAGGATGCGCAGACGTGCCGATTACTTCGGAACTTCACCGACACACCTGGTTTCGGCGTCGGCGAGGTAGAAAGGGCTGCGTCTCGGTCAAGAGGAGAACCAACGGCATGTTATTTGTGTCTTGGGTACTCCGTAGTCTGCCTGGCATTGTGCATGCATTTACTTGGATCATGATGGTTAATGATGGGCTCAGGGTAGCATAAACTCTGGTGCCCGATGGTCAGAGTAATCCACTGATTCGACAGACGCAGCAATAAAGGAGATTGAGCAAATGCTACATGGCTTCAGCTGCCTGGTAATTTGTACAAATTGCTCATCTCGTTCAAATTTCCAATTGCAACTGTTGCATCGAGGGCAGCTTCAGGGTAGATCAGAGTCCCTGTCTTGGCATCAAAGCGTACCTAAAGGTTGTGAATCCAGAGGCAAACCCAGGAACTATCGAGTTAATAAGGATTGTCCGCTTGAGCATTGGTCTAGAGACGCAATAAAGTGGCAATAATGACTCTACGGAGATAATTGACGATTTAAAAGTGTTACGTTAAAAGGAGACTGGTGATTCTCCCCCGGCACAAACCCAGGTATACCTAGGGAGGACAAGGAAACCGAACATGAACAAATGCTCTTGACGTGTAATCTGCCTGCGAATATCCTAGTTAATGTGAAAGTACATAAATCGCAGCCCTCCATATGCGTTCCCTCTAGGTGTTCTAATCTTATGCAGCTTCAACCAACCCATGGGTACCCGTGGGTATTTATCTACCCAGGACAACCCACGACTACCGCGAAGCTTAGCACGGGTAACCATGGGTATCTGTGGTTTCGTGGGCACCCATGGGTAGTTATCTACCCAATAATTACCCACGGGTATCATTCTACCCACGACATACCCATGGGTAGTAGACTACCCAAGCTGCCCAAGACACCTAATCCAGGACTATTGTGATGTTCATTATGAATAACTATGGGTATCTATAGTCTCATGGGAACCCATGGGTATTTTCCACCCAAGATATACCCATAGGTAGCGGTATACCTGATCTGCCTAAGATAACTCAGAACCATAGCGAACTATATAATGGGCAACCGTGGGTACCCATGGGCTCGCATAACCTTTACTAACCCATGGGTACCCGTGGGCATTCGCCTACCCAGGACAGCCCATGACTACTACCGCGAAATCTAGCACGGGTAACCGTGGGTATCTATAGTCTCGTGGGTACCCATGGGTATTATTTACCCAGATATACCCGTGGGTATTTACCTACCCAAGAGGTACCCATGGGCACCCATGGGTAGTTGACTACCTAAGAATTGCCCCCGGGTATTTACCTACCTGAGAAATACCCATAGGTACTATCTACTCAAGATACCCACGTGTAGTGGTCTACCCAATCAACCTAAGAGACCTAGAACCATAGCAAAATATGTGATGGGCAACCGTAGGTGCCCATGGTCTCGCCAAAGTTTTACCAACCCGTGGGTACCCATGGGTAGCTGCCCGCCCAAGACATACCCATGGGTAGTTATCTACCCAGACATACCCGTGGGTATTTACCTACCCATGGGAACCCATCTACCCAATAACCCACAACTCGGTATGCGTGATTGTGGGTACCCATGGGCACCCATGGGTAGTTGGCTACCCAAGATAACCCATTCCTATTCCAAGGCTTGGTGTGGGTAACCATGGGTACCCAGAAGCGCACATAGTACCCATGGGAACCCGAGGGGCACCTCGCATTACCCGCTCAAATCCTGGGTACCCACGGGTTGTGTGGGTAGAATGATGGCCAATGGAGAGCACAAGATCAAGACTTGAACCGCCTGCGCCTTGGTTAGAGCAGAAACTTGAGTATCGAATGAGACTATGATTTCTTCTGATATGAAATTTGTCTTCTTATCGAGGTTTCTTACTCTTGGAAATTGTCTCTATGGCTAGGTAGGTAAGTTCCGCCGAGGTTGTCATAGGGTCTCAGTATGGATTTGATCCACCAACTTGGGTACCTATCTAACATGCATCCACACTAAGGTTATCCTAACAAATCCTCATCGAATCTTCATTTACTTCCATCATAGCAATCATAAAGCTAGAGAAAAAGACCTGAGGTCAAGTCAAGTAGGCAGCGCCTGCCTAACCTTTGCTCTCACACGCGAGTGCCCCAAATGGGTGGTAATACCTGCTCCCGATGAAGTTTCGAGACATAGACACTACATCTGTCTCACGACTTGTTTCCCTTTCGCAACTTACTCTTGGCCTCGAGAACCATGTCGTGAGGTTATTGTCTCTATCTGACCATTTCCAGACAGCCCTGTTGGATCATGCCGCCAATTGCAGCGCCCCCTCCTTGTTGCATTGCAAGGCTCTCGCAGTGCCCGGCTATGCTGGCTTCGGAAATACCTTGTGCAGGCGGTGCTTAATGAGACGACATTCCTTCTTCTCTCAACTCAGTTTCCATCTGTCATTTTCTCTATCATTTACCCTTCACGATATCTAAATTCTCGCAGTGACAATCGGATGCCGTCGCCATGTTTCTGACGAGATTGCGCGCTTTTGGTCGAGTCACGCACCAAGCTCATCGTGCCATGAGACAATGCGGTTCAATAGTAGCTTCGCGTCATATGTCGGCGACAACCAGCCCAATTCCCTCCAAAGACTTCAAACCAGCTGCTTTCCAATACAAATCACTTAACCACCCACGTCAAATCCGACTTCTCTACCGCACCTCGGAGGACAACTCAGACACAACAACTGAAGAACCAGCTTATACACTGGAACACGTCAACCTAGACGACGACCCCCCCTTCATAGCCATATCCTACGTATGGGGCAGCGACGAGCTAACCGACAAGATCACCGTCAACGGTAGCTCTGCCCGCGTCACAAACTCGCTGTACCATGCCGTCAAGGGCGTGTTTTCCCACTCGCGAGACGTCTGCCCAGACTTTCCCGGGAAGAGGATGGCGCTGTGGGTGGATGGGCTGTGTATCAACCAGACGCACGACGAGGAGAAGAATGCGCAGGTGTCACTCATGAGCGAGATTTACCGCAAGGCGACCATGGTTACGCTGTTTGCGGCGAAGGAGGGTGTTGTTTCTGATGGTGCTCTTGAGTTGGCGAGGAGATGTTGCGAGTGGTTGGATTCTCACTTAGACGATGACCCTACAGAGTGGACGCCGAAACTAGCGAATCCCGATTCTTTGGTTGAACTGGGATTTCCTCCGGAAGGTCACGAATCATACGCTGCACTCAGACACATGTTTAGCTTGCCGTGGTCCCGGAGAGCATGGATCGTCCAGGAAGTCTCCATGGCCAGCGAAGTCGTGGTCATCATTGGCAAATCAACCTTTCGCTGGGAACCCCTCGAACAGCTCGTTGCCAGCGCCTCAGGGGGGATGCTACCGGCTGCTTGCTTCTACCCCCCCGAAGGCGGCGATGGAGAGCCCATCGGAGGCCGGCCGGGATCGGGATACGTGCTGAACCAGGCGTTGGTGAGGTACTTTGCTCACACCGATGATGGCCAACCTGCAATGGAGCTGTATGAGCTACTCTGGGGTTGTCACTCTCTTGCGAGCAGCAACCGGAAAGACAAGGTCTACGCCTTTCTAGGCATGGCAAAGGATCGACAGGAGCTCGGCATCACGCCTCAGTACTCCCTGCCAGACCGCCAAGTCTACATCGATACAGCCGCCCGGATCCTAAAGAATGCGAATAGCCTCCATCTACTTTCCGACGTCCTCCCCGGAAAGGTCATTGACCTGCCAAGTTGGGTCCCCGACTGGTCAACTCACGACTTTGACAACGGCAGCACCGTCGACACTTCCACCACCCACGATCAGGGGCAATAAACCGCAGACGGTCTCCAATCAGCTCAAGTCAGATTCAACGACGACGACACCGAATTCACCACCCCGGGCCTCATATTCGACCAGCTACGCGTGATCCTCACCGCCGACAACTACGGACAGCATAACCCAACGTATCCCGGGGTGGCAGAGTCTCTTTCGGTCGCCGAGGAGACTTGCTACACCTTGATCGGCAATGTTCAAACCGCCCTTGAGGGTGAGTGCGAAATCATGGGTGTCAATGCCTACCCAGGAAAGAGCGGCATGAAAGAGGCCTTTTGGAGGACCTTGGTTCTAAACAACGGCGACGTGGGGAGCAAGGAAGCAGGTCCCGAGTATGAGAGCTACTATGACGCTCAGGTCAAGCTCCAGGGTGTCAGATTCATGGAGGAATGCGGCCATAAAGTGCCTGGCGTGGACGAAGAGGTAATTGTCAAGGCCATTCGGTTCGCCAACGCCATGAGGCGCACATCACGGCTTCGTCCGATCGGATTGACTCGGAAAGGATATATCGCCTCAGCACCAAAGAACTCCTGGATGAACGACGAGGTTTGCATTTTACGCGGCGGACGAGTCCCCTTCATCATTCGCCGGTTGGATCAAGGCTCGAGGTTCTCGTTTGTGGGGGATGCCTATGTCCATGGCATCATGAGGGGGGAAGCATGGGAACAGGCTCGGGAAGAAGACAAGATCGACATAACGCTCGTGTAGCAGGGCTATGCTTATCAAGAGAATTCAAGACCAAACTGGTCGTCTTGCTGGTTCTCTTGAACCTCCGAAAACAAAAACTTTTCTTCTCGTTGCATCATATATCCCATCCAGGCCATCATGTCATTTCAACAACAGCATCTACATCAGGCAGGCCACCTGGCGGCTGCTGCACAGGTCTGATGAAGCCACCTTGATGCGAGTCGAAGGGCCAACCCAGGTGAAGGCCTCGACAAGCCACTCGTACCACACCCTTGTGTCGTCAGTCTGTCGCCACATGCTGACTTCGAGCTCGGTATCAGCTGGGAAGTAGAGGGGTTTCTGTCACACGTCAGTATTGTAACTTGATACTTGCAAGGGGTCAGCATACCTTGAGCGGGAAAAAGATGGGGAACCATGAGATCATGTCCTTGCTCTTGCGATCGATACGCTCCGGGTGTATGCTGATCTCAATCTTGTCGCCCTTGTTTTCAGGGACCTGAGACTCGTACAGAGTAGACTCAAAATAACCGGCAAGACCATGAGTGACACCACGCGTGCGACACACAAATGTTAGGTGACAGTATCGCGAGTTGTGATCGTTGGCACCCGCCGCGCCAGCCATGCTACCACCTCCACCGCCGACAACACCACCGGAACGCTTCGCCTCGAGGGCAGCGAGTGTCGACTCTGGGATGGGATGCGAAAACTCCCATGCCTCCTGGAATCGGGGCTTGTTAGGCACCCGCTCAGCCACGAAGTCAAGGGCGAAGAGCCGAACAACCCAGGGTGTCTCGAAGGCATTGGGATCTCCAGGTGACCGCGAGAGAATGTCGGCGTGGATCTTCGGGGTTGAGATGGGGCTCAAGTGAGCCGTGTAGGAGCTGGGGATGGAGATACCGTGGGGCGTGGAGACGACATGCTGGATGCCATCAAGGCACTCGGGCGACAGCTCATTGTCGCCAAACGAGCCAAGAAGCTCCGAGATGAGAATATCAACCTTGCCATAAACAGGTCCATCCTCGGTCTCAGAGACGACAGGACCCTTCCAGGAGCGCATGTCCGTCTTGACAACCTTGACTTCACCGCCCCAAACCAGGTCGTTCTGGCGAAGCAGATAGACATATGCATTGGGGTTCTTCTCAACTGCCCACATGTCGATAGGAACGCCAGCGTCCTTGGAGGCCTTGAGGGCGCGGGTGACGAGGGGTCCACGTCCAGAGCCTGCGACAGCAACAACAACCTTGCCCTCCTTAGAAGTAGGCTTTTTAAGTTCCTTCCACTCCGTCAGGGCCTCGTACACAGCAGTCTCGTACTGGCTGTACTTGACGGGATCTCCCTCAAAGACTTCGTATGTGGCCGATTCGAGGTTATCCGACAGGGGCTGGAGAGGAGACTGAAGCCAGTCCTGGAAGCTGGTCAATGTAGCACCCTCAAGGTAGGTAAACTCGGGCTGCTGGGACTCGAGCCACCTCAAGTAGGACATGTAGTCATTCGGTTTCACTTTGAAACCCACTGTCTTGGTGGTCTGAGTCTGCGACCCTGCCTCAGCAAGGGTCGGGAAGTCCTCGCGAGACGCCAGCAGAGAGTGAGGGTCGCCCTTGATGTGAGAAACGTCAGGGCCAGCATCGCACAAGAGAATCCAGGGTGCATTCTTGAGTCGCATGTACGAGAAGAACAGGTTCTGGTGGTGCTTGGAGAGCGAGGGGTAGCCGGCCTTGTTGGGCTGGAAAACACCTGGGTTGATGGTGAGGTAGTGTAGGGGCTCAGCGAACCAACGGTCCTGGAGGTCCTTCTCGGGCATGACACGGGGTATTTGTAGGGCTGTGTGAATTGTCAGCAGGTCTTGTAATCAAAGAATGGCGATCTTGACTTACCAACAAAGAGTCGCGTGTTGTAGCTGCAAACGCTGCGGACATGGTGCCACGAATCCCACGCTGCCAGGAGATCGATCTCCTTGTCCTCATTCTTGGTAGGGGTCTTGACCTCGAGGGAGGAGATGCTCTCCCCTTTAGATTCCACTTCAGGCTCCCGGTACATGGGCATGTGGATCAAAATGGTCAATCGGTTGCCAATGGTGAGAGCCTCCTCAACCGCGCGCGAATACTGCGCAAGGCTCCGGTTTCCACCGTCAATGGAGGCGTCCTGCAGAGGACCAGGGATAATGATGCTGCGAACACCACAGAAGTTGGCGTAGTTAACTTCAACATTCAGAACCTGGCGGGAGATGCTCGAGATGATGGGGTTGGTCGAGCCAAGGTCAATCCAAGGGCTGATAACCGCCGTGTAAGTGTTGACAGCGGCGCAAGGAAACATGCTAGTATCCTTGGGCGTCAGAGGCGGAAGAATAGGCTCAGCACGCGAGCCCGTCGCCGTCGTGGTAGCATTCTCGCCATTGTCAGAGAGAGCGGCGAGATGCTCAGACACGAGGGCAAAGACGCGCTCTCGGAAGTGGGTGTTGGTGATGGGAGTCGTGGCAAAGGCCAGCTGTTCACAGAGTCAACTGGAGTGCCCGACACGGCGCATACGAGGCATCAGAGCCCTTCCACCGGCGACTGGGCGGCCGTTGACGCAGGCGACTCGCGACTTACACCATGGTTGAGAAGATGGCCGTACTGTAAGTCGGTGAGGGGCTCATCGCGGGTCGAGTCGTGATATCCGACGTTGAAGCTGGGACGCTGAGGGCCGAAGCTGTCGGACATTTCAAAGCCAGAGCCGTCCGAGGCCATGATTGCAGATGCGAGTTATGCTGGCCGAGTCTCTTTTGGTGGTTGCGGTTGAAAAGAAAGATCAAGCTGAGATTTCCAATGGTGGAGCAAATCACCCCGCCAAATCGTTGGTTGTGGGAAGTGGGATGCGCCTCGTTTTTTGCGCTGATGCGAAGAGAGAGACTTGATCTTGGAAGAATGGAGAGAAAGAGGGATCCAGTCAAGTATGATTCTCGTTGAAGTCCGGTCGAAGTCCGTTTGTCTTTATCCACGTGAAGCCCTCCACGCCGTGATTCAGAGTAGGTAGCTCACAGCAGGGTTTCTTTTCGCGGTGAGAGAAGAAACAGGAAGGACCCTGAAAGTGGGCACAGTGTGCGCCTGGCCTGCAGCAAGCTTGATTTGACACCAGAAAGAAAGAAAAGGGCAATAATTTTAAAATTGAGCACTATTTGAGAATTTAACCGTTATAAGGGAGATTCGGATTCGTTCAGTTTTCACCCAATCTATCTATTCCTAACAATATAGTTATCCTGTCCAACGTCACTCTGCAAGCATATCTTGAGTGGGCTCCACTTACTAGCACTGTGCTGCAGACATCCTTATCGATAAGGCAACCAACCGCATCCCAAGTCCCGCCAAAATTTTCTGGCAGCTGGAGATCAACATCCCAAACACCCTCCTTCAGCCTCGCCCATCATCCTTCTCTCTCTCTCCGTCACCAACAGACAAACAATGTCCGACGCAAAGGGAGGAAAGCGTCTCAGTGCCGACGCCGACGAGGCTACCAGGAAAAAGGCCAAGAAGGACGCCGCCGCCGACGACGCCGACAGGAGCAACCCCTACCTCGCCCACATGTACAAGAACGGCAGCGGCGCCAGCAATGGCTATGGCCAGGAGCCTTCGTCCGACTCTCCCCTCGCCGGCATGAAGCGACAGAATACCACGGCCGCGCAGGCCTCCAAGGCCGAGGACTCGGAGTCGAACCCCTTCACCGGCCGGACTCACTCACAAAAGTACTTTCAGATCCTCCAGGGCCGTCGCGACCTCCCCGTGCATAAGCAACGACAGGAGTTCCTCAACAAGTACCACTCGACCCAGATCCTCGTCTTTGTCGGTGAGACAGGTTCCGGAAAGACTACTCAGATCCCGCAGTATGTCGTCTATGATGAGCTCCCTCACCTCACTGGCAAGCTCATTGCCTGTACCCAGCCACGTCGAGTCGCCGCCATGTCGGTCGCGCAGCGTGTCGCCGATGAGATGGACGTCACCTTGGGCGAGGAGGTCGGTTACAGCATTCGTTTTGAGGACATGACGGGCCCCAAGACCATGCTCAAGTACATGACCGACGGTATGCTTCTGCGCGAGGCCATGCACGACCACGAAATGTCCCGCTACAGTTGCATCATCCTCGACGAGGCCCACGAACGTACCCTGGCCACCGATATCCTCATGGCTCTGCTGAAGCAGATTTCCATGCGCCGCCCCGACCTCAAGATCATCATCATGTCTGCTACTCTCGATGCGCAAAAGTTCCAAAAGTACTTCAACGACGCGCCCCTGCTCGCCGTCCCCGGTCGAACCCACCCCGTCGAAATCTTTTACACCCCCGAGCCCGAGCGCGACTACGTCGAGGCCGCCATCCGCACCGTTCTCCAGATCCACGCCTCCGAGCCCGAGGGTGATATCCTGCTGTTCTTGACCGGTGAAGATGAAATTGAGGATGCTTGTCGCAAGATCAGCCTCGAGGCCGACGAGCTGATGCGCGAGGTCGACGCGGGCCCGCTCGCCGTGTATCCCCTCTACGGTACGCTTCCTCCTCACCAACAGCAGCGCATCTTCGACAAGGCGCCCCCACCTCTGCGAAAGGGCGGCCGCCCCGGACGCAAGGTCATTATTTCCACCAACATCGCCGAAACCAGTTTGACCATCGACGGTATCGTGTACGTCGTAGACCCTGGCTTTAGCAAGCAAAAGATCTACAACCCCCGTATCCGTGTCGAGTCCCTCCTCGTCTCGCCCATCTCCAAGGCCTCTGCCCAGCAGCGTGCCGGTCGTGCCGGTCGTACTAAGCCTGGAAAGTGTTTCCGCCTGTATACGGAAAAGGCCTTCAAGAAGGAGCTCATCGAGCAGACGTACCCCGAGATTCTCCGTTCCAACCTCGCCAACACTGTCCTGGAACTCAAGAAGCTTGGTGTTGAGGATCTTGTCCACTTCGACCTCATGGACCCCCCTGCACCCGAGACCATGATGCGCGCCCTGGAGGAGCTCAACTACCTCGCTTGTCTCGACGACGACGGTGAGCTCACCACCCTTGGTGGTCTGGCCTCCGAGTTCCCTCTGGATCCCGCCCTGGCCGTCATGCTCATCTCGTCCCCCGAATTCTACTGCTCCAACGAGATCCTCTCCATCACCTCCCTTCTCTCGGTCCCCCAGATCTTCATGCGACCCGCCAACAACCGCAAGCGAGCCGATGAGATGAAGGCGCACTTTGCGCACCCCGACGGTGACCACCTCACGCTCCTCAACGCCTACCACGCCTTCAAGGGCCAGTCAACATCGGATCCCAACAGCGTCAAGGGCTGGTGCCACGAGCATTTCCTCTCGTTCCGTCACCTCTCGAGCGCCGACAACGTCCGGTCTCAGCTCAAGCGCATCATGGAGAAGCACGAGCTAGAGCTCGTGTCGACGCCATTCGAGGACAAGAACTACTATACCAACATCCGACGGGCGTTGCTGGCCGGTTTCTTCATGCAGGTGGCCATGAAGGAGAGCTCGGGGAAGCTGTACCGCACCGTCAAGGACGACCAGGCCGTCCTGATCCATCCATCCACGGTTCTCCGCACCGAGTTTGACTGGGTCCTCTACAACGAATTCGTTTTGACGTCGAAGCAATACATCCGAACATGCGTGGGGATCCGACCCGAGTGGCTATTGGTAAGTCGTCTCTGCTGCTCCTCTTCAATTGGGGGAGAGCATCTCTTGAACGCCGTCGTACAGCTTTGCTAACGTATCCTCAGGAAATCGCCCCCACTTACTACGACATTGACTCGTTTGAGCAGGGCGACGTCAAGCGGTCTCTGGCTCGTGCTGCGGAGAAGAAGCGGCGCAAGGAGGCCATGAAGGCTGGCAGATGAGGCCCTCCAGCTCATATGCCACCCTGCGAAAGGGGGAAGGGGGAGGAGGGCAAGCAGCAATCGGGGCTGAGAAGAAAGGGCAACAAGGATCAAGGAGGCGCGATCGATCGCGCGCACTCTTGTCGGGTGTCCCGTTGCTGCAACTGCACTGCACCATACTGCACTCCAACCCTGCGAGCGGCCCTCCATCACAGCGGCCGTCTCTGCCCAGCGGCGCATGGACCAACCGGGGGAGGAAGGGATCTCTCTTGGAGAATGCGGAGGGCGGAAGGGCTAGGTTTGGGTTGGGTTGGGTTGTATGCGGGTGGGAATGTCCCATCTCAACATGGAAGCAAGCCCATCCCATCCC
>JABFEX010000945.1:0-14570 GCA_013623515.1 Fusarium illudens | reverse complement strand
GACAGCTCCCAAGGCCACCGCTACAGCGCTCCGCCAATTCGCCTACCAGCGCTCTTCTTCCCGCCTGCCAGACCTAGACGTCGTTGGGCAGCGCTGCATCGCAGCAAACAGGATATCACCAAATCACCTCACAACAACACTGCATCACGACGGCTTTGGCGTCATTTTCCACCTCTCTTTCCTCTCTCTCCTCTTGTCGTGTGGGCGATCGTGAACTGCCCCAAACCGACACAATGCCTTTGCACCAGAGGACTTCTGCCAGCCCGGTTAAGAGGAGCTCATCCTCGGCCTCCTCCACCGTTTCTTCCAAGGCCCTGACTGGTGCGCCCAATAACACCCGGCCCTTCCCGCTTCCACCCACTGACCGTTGGAATCTAGTTCACGACTACGACTACTCGTACGAATATGACTACGAGTCTGAGCTGCGCGACGACCTTCAAAAGGCCAACACCGACCTCAACAAGGCCAACGCCGAAAATGACAAGCTCAAGGCCAACGTCGAACAGCTTACCCGCAAGCTGAACGAGGCCAAGACCTCTCTCGAGCAAGCGAACCGCAAGGCCACCGAATCCAACGTCTCCTACCGCGAGGTCAAGGCCCAGCTCGAGGGCGCTCGCTCCGAGGCTGAGGTCCTCAAGGAGGACAACCGCCGTCTCAACACCGACTTTGAGGAGCTCAAGGACGACAAGCGCCGCCTCAACACTGAGTGCGATGAGCTCAAGGAGGAGAAGGAGAGCCTCAAGGAGGAGAATGAGCGTGTCAAGTTCGAGCACCATGACCTCGAGCAGCGCTTCATCGGTCTCCAGGCTAAGCATGAGAATCTGTCGATGCGTTTCAACGCTGTGAACGGCCAGACGCCTCCCTCTACCGTGGTGAGCCCCATGTCGAGCCCCATGCCTAGCCCTCTCCCCGCTCCTCTACCCGAGGCTACTCGCAAGAACCCGTCCCGGCCTTCCAGCAAGGCCTCGAGCAAGGCTTCCAGCAAGACGTCTGTCAAGTCCTCCAGCAAGCGCGAGCACCGCGAGACCCGCGAGACCCGAGAGGAGCGCCAGCGCGAACGGGAAGAGCGTCACCAATCCGAACGCGAAGAGAGCTCCCGCGAGGAGCGCCCACGCGAGCACCGTCACCGGGATGAGCGCACCCGCGAGGAGCGCCGTGAGGATCGGGGACGGCAGCGTGACAAGCCCAAGGACAAGGAGAGCAGGCCCGACATCAAGGCGGACAAGGAGCGCTTGTCGAAGCGTTTTGACGAGCGCCCTGCCGCGGGTCCTCGTCAGACCAGCTTCATCGAGCCCTGGGGTCCCGGAGGTTGGTCTCCCTATGACGCCCCTTCCCATGACCTTGACGCTTACGGTCAAATGACAATAGGACGCAAGGCTGCCAGCGTCGTCTCTAGCCACGCAACTTACTCTAATGTTCCTCGCACTACCAGCATCGTCAACGGTCACTTTAGCAGCGACAGCAGCACCTACGATGATGAGCGCTTCGAGGATGGGTCATACCACGCATACCCCATCCCCAACTAACCTCACTCATCTTATTCTCTGATTGACCTGCATTGCAAGTCAGGAGCAAGATCCAGATGGGAGTCTTGCACACAAGATTACCTTGAACACACACCCCCATGAGACTTCCAAGGGGTGAGATCCTAGCAAAGTTGGGCTTAGTTGAGGGCCCACCACGCTTTTCTCCCAATCGTCACCGACAATCGGATTCTGATTCCAGCAACCTGCTCTATTGCTCAAAGGGGACAGGCGGGCATGCGGACCGAGCCCACCGCCTTTGACGCCATTCCCCCGCACGGAATGCATTCCCCGACGTCGGACGACATTTTCTACCGCACATAATTTTGTCTCTGTTTGATTCAAACTGGACATCCGTCTGCATTCCATACAATTGCAATTGGTTGCTTTGTTGGCTCTGCGGTTACATGACAGCCCTCAACCTTGAGGTACCTGCTTTTCATATCATACGTTTTTTACATACTCGCCATGAAGCTTTATCCGTCCATCACCGAAGAACTCGCCGAGTGGGTGCAGCGACAACCCGTCTTCTTGACCGGCTCGGCGCCGACCCTTGGCTCTCACATCAATGTCTCACCCAAGGGTCTGGCCGACTCTCATTTTGCCATCTTGGGGCCGAACCAGTGCGCATACATTGACCGCACCGGCTCGGGGTGCGAGACGATTGCGCACTCATATGACAATGGTCGGCTGTGCTTGATGTTTATGAGCTTTGGCCCTGCGCCTCGAATTGTGCGATTCTTCTGTCGATCTCGAGTCGTCGAATGGGATGAGCCGGCCTTTGCCGATCTCGTTCGCCGCATCGCCCAAGGAAAGCGGTCAGCATTCGATGGCGCCAGGGCCGTCATTGTGGCGGACGTGTTTGAAGCACAGACGAGCTGCGGCTTTGGTGTGCCCCGGGTCAAGAGGGCCATCTACGAACGCGACTCGGCATCTGAGCAGCCGATAGAGCAGGTGCTTCTAGAGGGCGTCGACGGCAAAGTGGACGAACTGGCCGTGTTTGAAGAGCGGCTCCAGATGGATACTTGGCTCAAGAAGAGAGTCGACAACAATACCCTGCAAGAGTATCATAACGAGACCAACGTGCTGAGCATGGATGGTCTGCCGGGACTCAAGGCTGCTCGTCGGGGTGTGGGAGAGAAGTTGTGGTGGACAGACGCGAAGGCGCATACGAGGAGGGTTCTCGCTCAGGGTGAAGCGATTGCGGTTGGGTTTATTGTAGCAGTGTTGTTGTACGTTGTCATGATTGGAGCGGGAGCGATCTCGGCAGCATCGCCCAGGGCTCAGGCTCAGGCTCAGGCTCAGGCTCAGATTTGAAGGGTATAGGACGGCGCAATGGGGTTTTTGGATACCAAAAAGTACAGTGTTGTTGTTGTTGGGGCAAAAAAAGCCTCTGATGGATTTCTTTTTCATTTTGTCTTCATTTTTTTCAAGATACACCTTCATGTTTTTTTACGTTTTATGCTATTTCCATAGACTTGTTGTTTTTTTGCGTTTGCTACATGTTTCGGGTTCAACAGCCCGAGTAGAAACGATTCCCCCCAAAGTTAGTTAGGATAGTAGTAGTAGTAGTAGTAGTAGTGATAGTGATAGTGATAGGATAGCCGTACAGATTCTTTATTCATTCAACATTGGTCTTACTCTTTATATGTGTCTGTCTGTCTGTCTGTCTATCTATTTGTTCACGTGAAGTTCAAATGAGGTTTATATGCAGGAGTGCGCCCTCGTGATATGTGAAACGCTGACCCGACAAGCCACACAAAGATGCAGGAGAAACACCACAAAGGGAATACCCGCCCTCATCCAGAGCTAATTTCAGCCCTACAAACCATTCACCAGAAGCAGCGTATCAAAGACACACGACGCGATGATGGCATCTTCAAGTTATGCACTCCATACATCTAAAGCACACTTCTCGTCACAGCGTCTTGGCCAATGGCGATGCCCCCTCCCCAGGGTCACATCTCGAGCGGCCCAGCTGAAAGGCTTCGAGCAGGGGGGGGGTTGACTGCCGTGCAGTAGTTTGTTTGGCACGAGATGGGTTCGTTCTGTGGCTTGCAGGGTCTTGGGGTCGTCTTGTGTGAAACGGCGGTGCGCGATTTGGGGGAGGGGAGATATATATATAGGGAGAGGTATATACACATGAAGCTCTGGTGGCTTCACCTCTTTTCTTTTCACCCTCAACTTGGTTGTATACAGCTCAGCATGGGCGTCTCACGGTCTTCTTGCGCTGAGATGTGGGGGATGGAGGAAAACTCCAGGGGATGGAGGATATGGCTCATCTGTGCCGTGTTTCGTGAGTTTTGTCTTGGAATTCACTACACAGAGTTGAAGGGGATGTATATGTGTGCCAGAGACTAACTACAGACACAAACAGTCGGTCTGATTGTCAACTTCATCGCCGTGCTAGGCTGCCTCTCGCCCGCAACGCAGACGATCCATCTATACAAACTCGGTCAGGATGAACTCCTCAAGTCGATACAGGTGGTATCTCGCAAATCTACCAAGTCACTCGAGAACACTCAGCTACCTCGAGTATGGTACTGGGGCATGTCAGGTCCGTCAACTCCCCCCTTTTTAAGGAGAAAAAAGCTTACCAAGTCCTCAGGCGTCTGCGACGACAACTCCCACTGCCACAGTTCATTCCCGCCGACCTTTTCCCTCGGCGCCATGGTCGACTCGTCCCTTCGTGCCTCCATCTCCAACGACACGGCCCTCTCTTCGGCCCTTACCCCGTGGGCGGGTTTCATCCACAGCTCTTCCATCGACGGTTCTTCCGAGACGGTGAATCCCCGTCTGCACACGGCCAGGAACCGGTTCCTCTCCTTTGCGCGAGCCTCTGCTGCGTTGACTGTCCTCGCGCTGTTTACGTCGGCTGGTCTCCCCGTCGTCGCTGTGGCGTCGTTGCACGCCAGGTTTCGGGGAAAGGTGCCCCTATGGATGTTGTACCTCGGCACCTTGTTCGACGGGCTGCTGTTGCTCGGGGCGGCTGTGCTGGCTATATATGCCATGAACGAAGGTCCGAGGGCAATTGTGCGTTACGCCGGGCTGGAGAAGGAAAGTCAGTCAAGTGAGTTTCTTGGACCGGGCATGTATGTGCTTGGGGCGGGGGTCCTGGTCAAGTTCCTCGCTATCGCTGGCGTCTTTGTTGGATTCATCATCTTTGGCCTCATCTCGTTGATAGTGTCATGTCTGGCCGTCATGTGTGCTTGCGCTTGTCTCGCAGGAGCTGCAGAGCCAGGGCGCCACCACTGTCGCTATTGCGGATGGTCGTCAGACGTGCGACCCTATGATGGTTATTGCCCCAACTGTCGAGGGTATTGAGTCGGCAGAGTCCACTGAAGCATCTCATGTGCAGTGCAAGGCGAAATATAGTATACCTGTGCTCGATTCCTTCAACCCTACTTCGTGTGTTCTACCTACTAGTTACCCCCAAAAACCAGCCTGCATATGCCGGTGCGGTCCGCTTGGAGTTGCCGTCGTTGAAGATCGACTCTCCATCGGAGTCCCGTAGCTATCATGCTTGCAATGAATGGCCTCGTTTGAGAAACGGCGCAGACATAGATCGCAGCCGTACTCCTGCTCAACAAAGCCACGGATGACTGACTGACTGCTCTGTCTGCCCTCCTTGCCTGCCACTTGTCCATCTTCTCTGACGAGCTGGATCTACAGCGCGGCTGTGGTCGGCGGTGAGCTTAACGATTAGCGGCGCTGATCATGACGGACGTCGCCGTGCTGCGCTGCTCGCTAGTATCTGAGATGCTCGAGAAAGGTTCATATAGACTCCTCTTGACCTCAGCCGCCGCCGTTTGTCGCTGTCGTGGTAGCAGCAACAGCAGTAGTAGTAGCAGCACCACCACCACCATTACCACTCTGGTTGTTGGCTCCCGACTCTTTTGCCTTGTTGCCTCCACCCCGCGTGCGTCTGCCCCGGCCGGAGGACTTCTCCGATGGGGCCGGCCCGGAAGCTCCCGATGCTGCAGTCGTGTTCGCCGGCTTCTTGTCCTTGCGCTCCAGAACCTGCACCGTACCCTGCGCAACGGTAATGGGGCTTGATGTGACTGCCTTTACAAGACTCTCGTGTTCGGCAAAGTCCACATAAGCGAAGCCTTTACGCTTATCAATCTCCACAAACGTGATGGTACCAAACACTTCAAGTGATTGCTTGAGGAGTGCTTCGGTGACGCCTTGGGAGGGGTTGGCATGCTTGACAAAGCCGCGAGTTGCGTCTGCAGAAACAGTAGCGGGCTTCTTCTGTGCGTTTCCGGACTTGTTAGAGCCACCCTTGGAGCCACCGGATGCATTGGTTGCCTTCGACCCAGAAGCCTGCGCAGTAGCTGGCTGCGACGTGGTGCTTGTTGGTGTTGCTGGTCGTCGGGGCTCGACTTCAGTACTCTTCTTCTTGAGGAGGACGACTGGTGGGTTTGGTGTCGCCTGAGGTTGGCTTGGCCCGCCCTCCTTGTCCTTACCCTTATCCTTCTCCCTGTCCTTGTCTTTTTCCTTCTCCTTTTCCTTGTTCTTCTCAGAGTTCTTACCGCCTCGAGCCCTGCGACCCGTTGTTTGGGACTTGGAGGCAGCTCCAGAGGCTGCCCGACCCTTCGCAGCTGGAGGGGCTGTCTCGGCAGATTTGACGGGTGAAGCCGGTCGCTCGGTAGTAGTGCTTGCAGTTGCAGGAGGCGTGGTCTCCTTTGTCGACGTGGTCTTCACATCCGTGTCGGCCTTGGCAGCATCCTGACGTGCCTTCCTATGAGCACTGCCAGGACTGAGGCCGAGGTCACGCTGGAGAATCCTAGCAGCGGCCAAGATACCAGCACGTCGGCTCTTGGGCGCCGGTTCCTGAGCGGCGCTGTCGCTAGCCTGCTTCATGCTGGTGGCCCTGGAAGCTTCCCCGCTCTGTTCGGCAGAGGCCTTCTTGGTTAGAATCTTGACTGTTTCTTTGGGAGTCTTTTCCGCCTTGGACTCCCTCGACTCCCTGCCCTTCCTCTTGCCCGACTCGTCGTCCTTCGAGGAACCCTTGCCCTTTCCGCTCTTGGAATCTCCTTGTCCGTGCTTAGAGTTTTTAGAGGAGGCACCGTCTTTAGCCTTGTTTGCCTTCTTCTCTTTCAGGTACTCGATAAGTGGTGTGGTTGTGACCTTGGTCTCCGCTTTTCCAGCATCGTCGCCCTCTTCGCCCTCGGCGTTGTCCTTTGGTGGCGCAGGGTTCGCGAGATCCTCCAGGAAAGCCATAAACTCGGGGTCCTGATCAATGGTACCTTGACGAGCGTCGGTTCGCTTCTTGTTACCTGGTACCTTTTTGTAAATGGCAAACTCGACCGAGGGAGGACCAATTAGTGACGGGTTGGTAAAGGTAGCTTTGGCATCTTCCCAGACTGCAGTGCGAACAACATCGCTCAGAGCCATGATGTCGTCTTTCCTCATCACATGAACATAGGCGCGACCTGGTCGAGACGGCTTTGAAGGGCTTTGACGGGTTTGTTAGCAAACAAAAAGGCCCGTCGAGGAACTGTAGCATACTCGGTGGAAATCTTGCCTGGGGCAAAGGAAAACCAGTCAATCCTCCCCTTGCCCAACTCCCAGACGTTTCCAAGAATCGACTCAAACTCAGCCTGCGTCATCCCTGGGGGGAGACGGCGGATCACGAGTTTCTCGCCCTCATTGTGAGTCTTGGTTTTGGCCGGCTTTGGGGCGTCGCCTTCATTCGCTCTCTTGGTCATCATTAGTCCCGATCGCTCTTCTCACTCCTCACTGTGCAAATAACCCTACCTTGCTTGCCTCAGTAGATCTCGCACTCGAGCCTCTTCCCCTGGATTTCCCGGGCCCGCTGTGGTCGTGCGAACCTCTTCCCTATGAGACAAGTCAGATACGAGTGACTCCTTGAATGAGCGACATGGATGTATCACCTTGGTCGTTTCCGAGGTCTGACTCGGCGGCGCCGGGAGAACCCCGTTTGCCCGCCGAGACAGGACTTGCGGAGCCTGAGTTGACATTGCGCATGCCGCAGGCCGTCTCTGGTGATGGCGTTGATGTTGATATTGACGAGGCCGAGTGGCTAATCAAACCAAGGAACCTAACTTGTAAGGCTTGATGAGTCGCGGCCTTGGGCGATGCCCCGCCAAGCGGCCAGTGGGGCGGTTTTGGAGGATATGCGATTAAAGAGGGGATCTCTCACGTGCAAGTTGGTAGAGGAGTGAAGTGCTCAGCAGGTTCCTTTGATGCCACATGTGCCTCGAATATTTTCCAATGAGATATCAAGAATAGGGAGATTTGCGTCATGAACTTGGAAAAAACACTCTTCAGTTGAAGGGGAACCTCAATTCGTTTCTGACTTAGAACAGGCGTTCCTCGAGGCCCGAGGATTCTCCGGCGTTTCACTATCGCACCCCTCCATTATCTAAGCCCCACCCCCATTCGTTCCCGTGTCGCCTCAAGGTACCACCACATCGCCTTGCAGCGCTGGGCTGATATATATTCCCCCTCCATATCCTCTCCCCGACCTTTTCGTGACGGGGCATGCCTGACCATGGCCGAAAGTGTACCTCGACCGGGCCCCGCGAACCTGGGGCCCAATGCTGGCCTTGATGAGTGGTTGGAGGAGGCGAAGCAGTGCCACTACCTGCCTGAGAGGGCCATGAAGGAATTGTGTGAGAAGGTCAAGGAGATTTTGATGGAAGGTGAGGAGCGGTGTCCTCGGGCGCGCCCAGCGCTTCCTGCTGACCCGGCAATCCAGAGTCCAACATCCAGCCCGTCTGCACCCCTGTCACCGTGTGCGGCGACATCCACGGCCAGTTCTACGATCTCCTCGAGCTCTTCCGCGTATCTGGCGGTATGCCAGGCGAGTCCAATGTGCAGGCGCCAAAGACCGCGACGACAGTCATCACCTCGGACGACATCGAACCGCCCACCGAGATCACAAACCCCAAGCTGCGGAAGAAGATAAAGGCTTCAGGCGACGCGGCGGCATCGGGCGGAGCTGACGGGGAGGAGGGTGAAGCAGACGACGCCGAAGAGGACCCCGATGCGACGGTGGCAGACCGCTTAGAATCTGGAGTCACCGTCACTCCGTCAAGTCAGAGCGCCGATACCCGATATATCTTCCTGGGAGATTTTGTGGATCGAGGATACTTCAGTTTGGAGACCTTCACATTACTAATGTGCCTAAAGGCCAAGTGAGCTTCACAAGATGCACCTCCCATGTTTCGCTGCTCACCTCTTCAACAGGTACCCAGACAGGATAGTCCTCGTTCGCGGCAACCACGAATCGCGACAGATTACGCAGGTCTACGGATTCTATGAGGAGTGCCAGCAAAAGTACGGCAACGCCTCGGTCTGGAAGGCTTGCTGCCATGTGTTTGACTTTCTTGTCCTCGCCGCCATTATCGATGGCGAGATTCTTTGCGTCCACGGAGGGCTGAGCCCCGAGATCAGGACGATTGACCAGATCCGAGTGGTTGCTCGAGCCCAGGAGATTCCCCATGAGGGCGCGTTCTGTGACCTTGTCTGGTCAGACCCGGAAGATGTCGAAACGTGGGCGATCAGCCCTCGTGGCGCCGGGTGGCTGTTTGGAGACAAGGTAGCGACGGAGTTTAATCATGTCAACGGCTTGAAGTTGATCGCTCGAGCCCATCAGCTCGTCAACGAGGGATACAAGGTATGTCGCTCCCTTATACTGACTGAACCCGATTAACCATCAACAGTATCACTTTCCAGAGAGCTCAGTGGTGACTGTTTGGTCAGCACCCAACTACTGTTACCGCTGCGGCAACGTTGCATCGATTATGGCCGTGGACAAGGATCTGAACCCCAAATTTAGCATCTTCTCGGCTGTTCCTGATGACCAGCGGCATGTCCCGGCGAACAGGAGGGGCCCTGGTGATTACTTCCTGTGACGAGGGACGGTATACGCATAACGGATTAATGGCATGGCTTGCATGTAGAATAGCATAGGGTCAAGATACCCATGGACTTGAGGTGACATCAGTGGGAACGGACGGGTACGGTTTCTGGGTAGAGTCATTATATTAAACTATGATCAAGTGACAGGTTCGTCTCATATAACTATGCGCTTGACGTGATGTACTTGTCATGATCGAATCTGCGGTGTTGTAAAGGTTCTATCAATGAATAAGGGGGGCGTTTATGTGGTCAACCCAACTTCCAACTTGCGGGCGAATTTTATCCAAAACCACATCTGCCACAAAAATGCCAAAACCAAAAACGTCGAAAGGAAACCCGATTCAAATCGCCATCCGTGAATGGATTGGATCAACGACATTTGAAAATACAGACACGAACCAAACATGGCAAGATGAGCTCTTAAGCAGTGCGCCGAAACGCTTCACAATCTATGAACCGATGGCGCTTCTTCCCACGGGCAGCTTCACAAACATACCCTGGACTACCACGTTGCAGAGTGTCGGCCAAGAGGCGCGTGAGCGGCTATGGTCTAGAATCCTAGAAGAGCTCTCGAGACAGGCCAAGGAGCCGCTGACTCACCTCGCGGCGAACGAGGGTATTCCCCTGCACAAGGCTGAGGGAGAGGCAGAGGAGAATGTGCTTAGAAGTCCTAGTGGGCTTCGCACTCTCCACGGGGACTTTGGACCGACAAGTACATCGAAAGAGGGCCCATCTCAACAAGATTTCGACAGGACGCTTTGGGTCTCGACGAAGCAGAATGGCATCTTCCAGACTTGGGCACCGAGGTGGACCATGTTCAGCCGAGGAAACGTCAAGGAAAAGGCGAGGCTGCTGGACATGGAGTATACGTTAAGGGGCGGAAACCGGGATGATCAGTGGGCAGTCGACCTCTACGCAGGAATTGGCTACTTTGTCTTCTCCTACGCCCGCCTTGGAATGAGGGTTCTATGCTGGGAGATCAACCCTTGGAGCGTGGAAGGTCTACGACGGGGCGGCAGAGCAAACGGGTGGAGCGTACGGATCGTCCAGGGCGACGACCTGGAACTTCCGGAAGAGGAGATCCTCGGCGGCGGGGAGCAGATCGTCGTGTTCCTGGAGAGCAACGAGGAAGCCCTTCGGAGGGTCCAGTCGCTACAGGCTCGCGGCGCAGTGCAGGATATCCGACACATCAACTGCGGCTTCCTGCCTACGAGCGAGCCGACGTGGAGGCACGCATGGGACATGTCGGCGCCGTCCGGTGAGACACGGCTGCATCTCCACGAGAATGTGGGTGCTAGCGACACTGAGACACGGCGGCGCGAGATCCAGGGCGTCTTTGAGGGCTGGGGCGAGGGCATGAAACGGGCGGCAGAGGTCGAGCATGTTGAGCTGGTCAAGACGTTTGCGCCAGGCGTCTGGCACTGCGTCTTTGATGTCCGTGTTTACAATATCTAGCTGTTATCATGTATTCCAAAACAGTTTGTCGAGTACAATTCATCCGTCATGATATCATGCGCCTCTCCCCCCACCCACGCCTGCTCTCCCCCCTCTCCCGGCCGAGTAAAATACAGTTCGCGCGTCTTTATCGTCTACATGGCTCAGGTTTGTCGCCGGAACTTTTGCGGGATGTTGGACTCGACGATGGCGAGCTTCTGCATGGCCTCGAGCCTCTCCTCGGCGTCCTCCATCTCGTCGTGCTTCTTGAAGTGCTCAATGTCCTCGGGGTGCGTCAGGTCCTCGAGCTTTGTGTTCTCGTCGTGGTACTTTTCCCAGTGATGGATCTCGTACTCGTACTCGTCGTCGCCGTGGTGGCCGGGCCCGGTGCCCAGGTCGGGCAGCGTCTTGCCTGAGCCGATAAAGTCCATCCACTCCTTGCGGCTGACCGAGAAGTCGGCGTCGGTGTCGAGGAGGCCCAGCAGGATGTCGAGGATCTCGTCTTTCCGCTTCTGCGTCATCTCCTTGTTCGAGTCGTCCATGAGGCCGTACGTGCGCATCAGCTCGGCCGCTTGCCACCAGCCGTCGCCGTTGTAATCGTGGAGGGTGAAGAAGGAGTCGGCGTCCCAGCCCTGTACGTGATGCTCCTCTGCAGCATGTTAGTCTGTGTATTATCTAAGCGCATGGGAATAGTAACATACCCGCCATGTGCTTCGTCATCCAGTCTGCCTTCGCGTCCACCACGGGCTTCTGAGAGTGGGCGCCGCCGTGGGCGAGGACTGAGGTCGCAAAAGCGACGCTGAAGAGGGCACTCGGGCGCATTGTGAGATGATGGCTGGCGCGTAGACGACGGAGGTGCAGCAGAGGCTCGGGACTTGCGACTTGGGGAGGCGACGCAGGTACAGAGGCAATTGACAAGCTGGCGACGAGACGTGGGTTAAAGGAGACGGGATGCTGATAAGATGACGGGGATACCTAGCCCGACAGCGATCCTGGCTCAAAGTGGTCTGGAGCTGGTGGCCACTGGGTAGGTACATAGGTGTCGTAATGGTGTGGAGGTTGTCAGGGGCGCACGCTGGAGCTTGGCGGGGAGGCCGCTGAAAGCTTAACTGCTCCGGGGGGAGAAGCGCTGAAGGAAGTAGTGGACGTTTTCATCTGCTGGAATTTCGACGATGGAGGATGGTATGGAGGAGGAACTTTGACATCTGTAACAATAGCTTGCGTCTAGCTTTTACGGAAACAAGCCCACTTGGCTTTCTGGTTTCATATCTCTTTTTATCATGGATGTCTCTCGATCAAGAAACTCATTTGTCTTGCCAAGTGATCGGCATAGGTGCTCATTTATTTGGTGGGGGAGGTGAATATTAGCTGGCATCTTCACTGAGATCCATGGATATGAAGTGATCCCGTGACCTGGCGTCAGGAGTGTGACTGCGGCGCTACGCGTCTCAATCTCGCATCGCGTCTCCAACTTCAAACCTCGGACTCTCTCTCTCAATCTCACAACTCACAACAAGCACGACCTCCGCAAACGTCAGAGCCGTCACCATGAGTCGCCAAATCGAGCAGGCACTGCTCTCAATGATGCCGACGTACGGCTCCGATCTGCCTCCGCCTCTTGTGGAACTCGCGGGTTCGTTGCTTGCGCAGTCTCGACTTCATGCGAGCACCCTCAAGGCCGAGGAGGAGATTGCCAGGCTCTATGCTTGCGCCAACATTGCGTGCGAACGGTACGATACATGACCATTGAGGCAAATTCACAAAGCTTATAATATTAGACTCAAAATTACTCTCGATCTTCCGCCTATCGAACCACGACCGCCTATCCCCCCTCGCATCTATAAGCGGCTCTATGCCCATCTCGACAACATTCTTCCCAATAGCGCCTCAACACCTGGTCGAGCATCGGGCCGGGTGAGGACACCGAGCTCACGGTTTCGGGATGTCGGTGGCTCGCCAGCATCTGGATCACGACCTGTGCCATCCCGTGGGACACCCACCAAGGATCAAAGTCTTGCACAATTTCGAACCCCTTTAAAGGGGGATTCTGGCACACCGAAAAAATCTACGGCCAAGAAACAAGCGGTTTCGTCAGAGCACGTCCTTCACCCATGGATAAAGCCTACGACTCGATTCCTGTGTGAGGAAACTGATCACAAAAAGCTCGCGCCCACCATCTTGGCTGGAATGGAGGCGATAGTCGCACCGGGAGGCCACAGGACGGAGGATGAGTGGATTCTGAAAAACGTCACCGCCTTGTTTGCTTCCATCTACTTCTTCGTAACCATGCGTGTTAAAGCCCTCGCCTCGGGGGAGGCTATCGACAGAGAAGGTTATGTGCCACTGCGCAAGGAGATTCTTGCTCTGCTCACCCGAGCACGCAAGGAGGTCTCTGTCACGGGTTTGGATGAAGATGAAGTTTGGGATGGGTGGAGCAGTCTTAAGACTAAAGAGTTTGACGATGCTGTTGCTCGTGTCAACGAAAGGGCATGGCTCACTGGGGACTGGTATCAAGGTATCGCGGATGTTGTCAAGCTAACCCAGCGAAGCCAATTTGACGACGTTGAGATGCTCGACGAGGAGACCATGCCCAAGATGCAGGTCAAGAAGGCAGACACCATGTTTCAAGACAAGTACGACTTGCTTAGTGAAGCCAAGCGCGCGGATTTCATGCACTTCAAGGAAGATATGCTCGCCAGGATTGCTCTATTGACGACAGCGGGCGCTGCCATGGAGGTAGATACAAAATGAAGGGCGCAAGACCTGCTTTTGGCCACAGAATTACACAAATATCGAAACGGTCCCCCTCTATCTTTGGGACGGAATATCCGTCAGAAACTTCTTCAAAACACAAAATCTTTTACATGGCTGGTCGGGTCTGGGTGAGGAAACCAGAGTTGCCGGGAGCGCCCGTGGCCTGGTCGTCGCCACCGAGAGGAACTCCGGGAGTAGCAGCGAAGGTGGGAATCTCGCCGGGAGCGTCGTTGGAACCGGTGGGCTGCTCCTGGCTGTCGTCACCGCCGGGGAAGTTGCCAGCGCCGTTTCCGGGAGCAGCGCTGAAGGTAGGGATGGCACCAGGAGCACCAGAGGGAGCGCCCTCACCACCGCCAAAGCCGCTGCCGGGAGTAGCGACGAAGGTGGGGATGCTGTTTCCGGGAGCGGTGCCGGGGAAGCCGCCCTGGCCGGCGCCGGGGGTGGGGATGAGTGTGGGCGCAGGAGCGTCGGTGGCGTCGCCGTTACCGCCGCCGGGGAAGTTACCAAAGCCGGCGCCGGGAGTCTGGGCGGGCTGGTCGTCGGAACCGCTGTGACCACCGTGACCACCGTGGCGACCACCGCCAAATCCGGGGAAGCCGCCGAAGCCTCCGCTCTGAGAGGGGAAAGCGGGACCGTCACCGCTGCCGCCGCTGGGGAAGCCACCGAAGCCGGCGCCGGGAGTCTGGATGGGAGCCTCATCGTCGCTGCCGCTGCCGCTGCCGGGGAAGCCACCGAAACCACCGCTCTGGGATGGGAAAGCGGGAGAGTCACCGCTGTCGCTGCCGCCGCTGGGGAAGTTGCCAAAGCCAGTGTCGGGAGTTTGAGCTGCAGCCTCAGCGGCATCAACACCGCCGAAGCCACTTCCTCCGGTCGGGATGATGGAGTCGCCGCCGCTGCCGAAGCCGGCACCGGGAGTTTGGATAGGCGAATCGCCGCTGCCGCTACCGCTGCCGCCGGGGAAGTTAC
>JABFEX010000944.1:0-20771 GCA_013623515.1 Fusarium illudens | reverse complement strand
CCCCGCACCCCCGGCGCTGGCACTGGCGCTGTGTTGCGCGATGCAAACCCTCGCTGACAAGGTTACTGCAGAAAGACGAAGTGCGCACACGATCGTACATGAACGCCATCCTCCAGAACAAGCACATCTTCAAGGACAAGGTCGTTCTCGATGTCGGTTGCGGTACTGCCATTCTTTCCATGTACGTCCGAGAAGGAAATCTTCGATCCTGCCCCTCGTCGAGCCCCGCGCTCGCACAGACGATATTCTCCCACTCTCTCCTGCTTGGAGGGGAACAAGCAGGGATAGGAACAAAACACGGAATGCCATATTAACGCTGGACTTTTGCAGGTTTGCCGCCAAGGCCGGTGCTAAGCATGTCATCGGTGTTGACATGTCCACCATCATCTTCAAGGCCCGCGAGATCGTCAAGGCCAACGGTCTCTCCGATAAGATTACCCTGCTCCAGGGCAAGATGGAGGAGGTTGAGCTGCCCTTCCCCAAGGTCGATATCATCATCTCGGAGTGGATGGGCTACTTCCTCCTCTACGAGTCCATGCTGGACACTGTTCTCTACGCCCGAGACACCTATCTTGAGAAAAACGGTCTTATCTTCCCCGACAAGGCCACCATCTTCTTTGCTGGTATCGAGGATGGTGACTACAAGGATGAGAAGATTGAGTGTGAGTTTCCTGGTCTGCTATCTATCCGCCAATCTAACTCTGCCCAGTCTGGAACGACGTTTATGGTTTCGACTACACCCCCCTGAAGGCCACTGCTCTGTCTGAGCCCCTGGTCGACACGGTCGAGGTCAAGGCCGTCGTGACCGACCCTGCCCCGGTGCTCACTCTGGACCTTTACACCTGCACCACTGCCGACCTGGCCTTCCAGATCCCCTTCAAGCTCGTTGCCAACCGCGATGACTTCATCCACGCCCTGGTCTCATGGTTCGACATCGACTTCACTGCTTGCCACAAGCCCATCCGCTTCTCCACTGGTCCCCATACCAAGTACACCCACTGGAAGCAGACCGTCTTCTACTTTGAGGACGTCCTCACTGTTCAGCAGGGCGAGGAGGTAACAGTCAACCTCGATGTCAGGCCCAACGACAAGAACAGGCGTGATCTCGACATCAAGATCGCCTATGATTTCCCGACTGAGGAGGGCAACCGTTCTGCCAAGGGCCAACGGGATTACCGCATGTGCTAAAGTGCTTTTCTTTAGCCAATTCTACTTTTCGCTAATGATGACACGAAACACTGGAAACTGAGCGGCAAGGAAAAGGGAGGGCAGTAGATACAGCTGCAATCTTGGGAGCTGTGTACAAGGCGGCCGGCGTCTTACTTGCATCTTGGACGGGGGGAAATAAAAAAACACGTTTTCTTGATACCTAGATTAACAGAAAACCATGACTACGAGGGAATGGCGTGGCTGGTTGACGACCGTTCATGAGTGATACCACAACTTTCAGCACTCCGGAGCTACCTAGTCTATAGATCAATTGCTTCAACATGATGGATTACATGTAATTTGATATCTTGATGAGTCTCGAGTTGAGCACTTTATTGGGCACAAGTGGGTTGTTGGATATGACTTCAACAAGGTCCTTCAAGGTCCTTGAATGAATGACCTGAGGGGCACAGTGTATTCATCAAAATAAGTGATTTCATTCATCGTAAATTCGAGATGGGCCTGGCGCTCATTCTCGAGGCTATATCCTGAGATGGGATCGACAAGCCGTTTTGGAGACTCCTTGTTACTTTTGGTTCCCTCCTTGCCTCCCCACAAGTTCTGAGTTGGGTATGTTCTCAACTGCCCCCTTTTCCTTCTTTTATTCATCTACAGCAGTTCAGTCATAAGTCATACCCACTGCACGAGGCGAGTCTGCTCAAGAGCCAAACTGCTTCACAATCTGAGCAACCCTGTTGGCGAGCTCATCGGCCTCGGAGCGGGTGGCAGCCTCGGCGTAGACACGGCATGCATTCTCAGTGCCACTGGCACGGGCAAAGGAACGGGCATTGGTGTACTTCCTAACGCACTGATCAATCTCATCCTGGGCACCGGCAGGCTGGCTGAGGCGACGCTCGGCATCAGTGGTCTGGAAGAGGTCCTTGTTGCCGACCTCAACACGGACGAGACGGTTGGGGAGGTCAGTGTAGGTCATGGCCCAGTCCTTGAGAGTCCATCCCTTGTGAGCGAGAATGACCTCCACCATGAGCATGTCAGAGATGGCGTCGCCGACGGTCTGGTTGATGAGGTCGCTGACGGCAGCGAGGGTGTCGAGGGCGTCCTTCTGGGCAGGGGACTGGGGCTCCGTCTCGCGGAAAGCGCGGATGGCCTCCTGGGAGAAGACAACGGTGCCGTGGCCGTTAGCCTCGAAGTAGACGCCGACATCGAACTGGCAGGCGACGTGGTGCAGGTGCTTGACGCCGGTGGGGGTGCACACAACAGGGAGCTGAAGATGCTTCTCAATGTAGTTGGTGCTAGCGCCGTTGGCGTAAGCGGTCTGGACGACACCGATGCGGAGGTCCTCAGAGAGACCAGCAGAGCGGACAAGGTCGCCGATGAAGGAGGCGTTGAGGGACGAGATGCGGTCGCCGTCGAGCATGAAGAAGCCGGTGTCGGGGTCGATCCAGTAGTAGATCAAACGGTCGGCGTCTCCATCGAGAGAGCAGCAACGGACACCAGGGACAGGCTTGGGGGTGGGAGGGGCTCGCTGCTTGGTCTTGACATAATCGGCACCGGCCTGAGAGATGTGGTCAGTAACTGGAATTCAGACTCAAGTTGAAGTCAGACTTACATCGAGGTTGAGAACCTCGGGGCGGAGCACATCGTCGTTGACGACCTTGATGTCGATGCCGGTGACGTCCTGGGGAATGACCTTGAGCAGCTCCGAGAGCTTGGGACCTCCAACGCCATTGGCGCAGTCAACAATGAGCGGACCCTGGGGCTGCTTGCCGCGAAGAGCGCGGACAAAGGCCTCGGAGATCTTCTCATAGTAACCGGCCTCGCTGACCTTGCCGTAGGCCTTGGGGGTGCCCTCGGTGTTGATGCAGCGGGTCAGGTAGTGAAGCTGAGGGGTGGTGAGGATCTTGAAGTCGGTGTACTCGGTCGAGGTGGCCTCGAAGGCATCGGCGAGGGCAGCGACGAGGGAGTGGCCCGAGGGACGGGTATCACGACCGTAGACGACACGGCCAGGGGCAGAGAGATCGATCTTGAGTTGTTCAGCAAGGGCCTTGTAGGTGTCGAGCAGTTCCTGGTCGGAAGGGCAGTTGACAAGACGGGTAGCGTATGCCTCCCATTCCTGCTCGAGCATCTCGCCCATGGGGTCGACGATCTTGACACCATTGTCAACGGCCGGGTTGTGGCTGGCGGTGATCATGACGCCGATGGCCTGGCCATTGAGCTTGCGGCTGCGCAGACCCGACAGGAGGCCGACGCGGAAGGTGACGCCGTCAAGAAGGTCGGCCTTCATGCGGAACCCCGCAGTGCCATACTTGTAGACATGGTTGGGCACGATGGGGTGCTTCTCAGAAGCAGCGAGGATCTGGCCGTCCATTCTACGTAGATTTTGCGTGGATAGGAGAGATGGCTTCTGTACAGGTGGGTATACCGAGAGTTGAGGTGTGAGAAAAGGGAGAGGAAAAGGACGGAGCTTGCGATGCCTTTTGAAACAACGAGGACCTCCGCTATGACGAGGCGGGGGATGCTCTCTACCTAGCAATACCTCCCTCACCTTCTGGGCACCTACCTACCTACCTACTGAGGGGCAGCAGACACCCACCAACAGGGCCCTGAAAGCCCACAACAGCGCTCTAGAGTGCAGGGCAGCCACTGAACCGACTGCGAGCAATTAGACCGGCCCCCGCCATTGAGGTGCCCGCTGATATTCCGTCTCAATCTGGCGGTTTGCAGAGCTATAAATTGACACAGCAAGGTCAATATTGCCCCGCTTCTGGTGGCAGTTGCACGCTAGTGTGGCTGAACCGCTGTTGCAGGTGGGAGCTGCAAGGGCGTTGATTGGCTGGGCCCCTCGCAGCGCCTCAGCCGCCAAACTTGGCCTCACGTCAGCCCAGGGCAGGGCGCGAAGCTAGCTTTGAGGCGGTTGCTGAGGGGAAATTCCAGGGTGCACACCGACAAGTACGTGCCTGCCAACCCGCCTGGGCACTCTCGCCCGGCACGTGCTTTCGTGTCAGCCTTCACCTCGCGCCTTGGACCGTGAAGCATTCAGCGCGTCTCAACACACATCAACCCTGCAAGCACCGAACAAGAAGTGTGTCACGCATCTTCTCGTGTCCATGCAGGCATCTTTTGGATCTGGATTATGGGGGCACGAAGAGCCTGATGTTTGAATCAGGTTGCCCCTTAAGGTGACGACATGGACGACGCCGACTCTGCAAACCCCCAGTTGCTGGCCTGGGTCAAAGAATGGCTGGACCTGGCTCGCGAACGCAACTCAAAGGGAATAACCACCTACAAAAACGCCTACGACTCATTAAAAGCATGCCCAATCACCTTTGAACACCCGGCACAATTGCAGCAGCTCAAAGGATTCGGCCCCAAACTCTGCGAACGCTTGGAGGACAACCTGAAGAAATACTGCCAGCAAAATGGCCTCCCAATGCCCCCACACCCCAAGTCTCGTAAGGCGACGACATCTGCTGAAGGCAATGATGCTGAGGGCTCTGCAAAACCCGCGAAAAAGGCCCGTAAGCCCAAAGCATACGTACCGGCCTTTCGATCAGGGGCCTTTGCCTTGGTGATCGGTCTTTCAACCCTTGACGAGGATGCCTCTGCTGGAATGACCAAGGCAGAGCTCATTGAGGTTGCCCAGCACCATTGCGACTCTTCGTTCACAGCACCTAGTGACCCAACAAAGTTCTACACTGCCTGGAACTCGATGAAAACTCTGGTGCAAAAGGAGTTGGTGTACGAGAGGGGACGGCCATTACGGAGATATGCTCTGACGGATGAAGGCTGGGAAGTCGCAAAACGTATCAAGGAAACCGATCAATGGCAAGCTGAGACTGGCGGAATTAAGGGACCGACATCAGCACAACCCGCTATTGCCGACTTCCAACCCGAGCCTGTCTCCCGACCAAGGTCCCCATCCATCGAGGTTGCTGAGCCCACGCGAGCACCCTCAGAGTACCAAAATCTTGTGTCTGATGGCCCGACGATACCAGACGACAGCTCGCTTCCCAGTTTTACACCAATTCGCCTCCCGCCAGGGTCCTTTTCTATTCATTTGCTACTCGACGTTCGCGAGGTCAGAGCAAAGACGGACCGTGACTACATGCAGGAGGAGCTCGCAAAACAGGGGGTGAAACCCATCATGCGCGGTATGGAGCTCGGTGATGCTCAATGGATCGCAAAATGTCATGATCCAAACCTGCTTGCAGCACAAGGTGCTGAAGGCGATGAGATTGTCTTGGACTGGATAGTCGAGAGAAAACGCTTGGATGACTTGATCGGAAGCATCAAGGATGGCAGGTTCCATGAGCAAAAGTTTCGTCTCAAACGTTCAGGCGTCAAGAAGGTCATCTATATCATCGAGGAGATCACCATGGATCCAGCCTCACTTCAGAGGTACGAGGATGCAGTCCGGTCCGCCATTGCTTCGACACAGGTCGTCAATGGGTATTTTGTCAAGAAAACGGCCAAGATGGACGACACGATCAGGTATCTCGCTCGAATGACAAATATGCTCAAACGGACATATGAGAGCAAGCCTTTAAACGTCATTCCCACCCGGGTCCTCACATCTCAGAACTACATGCCATTGCTGTCTCATCTGAGGGAGTCGGCGCCCTCGACAGGCTGGTACATTACTTATCCGGCCTTCTCATCGTTGGCTTCCAAGTCGGAGTCAATGACTTTGAGAGATGTATTCCTGAAGATGCTCATGACAACAAGAGGCGTCACAGGAGAGAGGGCGCTCGAGATCCAAAAGCGCTGGAAGACGCCATACGAGTTTGTCAAAGCTTTCGAAGCATGCGGGACTGGTGAACAAGGTCTGAAGCGCAAGCGGGACATGGTTCTAGGCAAGACAAGTCATCTTGTCGGGCGAAAGAAGTTCACCAAAGCCCTGAGCCAGAAAATCGCCGAAGTATGGGGAGATGCGTGAAAGAACAAATTGGGAAGGATACGAGTCATGATACCCAGGATATACTATTGAAAACGATTGAATACTTTTCAAGACTTTGCTCCCAGTCCCCGTGCCACGATTCTCTCAACGATCTTCTCAATGAGAGGGAATGAGGCGGCAACACCGGGCTCTGAGCCAGGAACACCGCCGAGAGACTTTTCGGCATACTTGGCCATCATGTCGACCTCGACGTTGACTGTCTCGCCCTTCTTCTTCTGAGCCACCACAACCCTCTCTTGGGTGTAGGCGATGAGCATCACCTCCCACCAGGCCTCCTCATCGTTGACCTTCGTAACAGTCAAGCTGGTGCCATCAATGGCAATGAAGCCCTTGAACACAATGTACCGCAGCATGTCCCTCCGTGCGGGCTGGAAGCGGAAGGTGAGGGCATTGCCATCCTGCTCCACGGACAAGATCTCGGCAGTCGTGTCGACATGGCCTTGGACAAAGTGACCGCCCATCCGAGTGTCAGCACGGACGGCTCGCTCAAGGTTGACACGGCTATTCTCGACGAGAGTGCCGAGGTTGGTGATGCGCAGTGTCTCTGGGGCCACGCCAATGGTGAAGCTCTCAGGTGTGAAGGAGGTGACTGTGAGACAGACGCCGTTCACAGAGATAGAGTCACCATCGTGACAGTCGGAGAGGAGCTGTGATCCGGAAGGGATGGAGATGGTTAGAGAGGTACCCCCAGTAGAGTCACTGGTGTTGAGATTGGAGGCGACTGAGACGTGTGAGTTGGCTGCTTAGACCGGGATACTGGGCACTGGGCAAGCAAGACTGACCTCCCACTTCCTCTACGATTCCGGTAAACATGATGGATATCAAGGTATTTGCCGCGGTAACCCTGAGCTGCAGAGTGTATAATGAGATGAGAGCCAGATAGAAGCAGCAGCAGCTGTGTATCCGGTGCGATGACAAATGTTCCAATGAGTAGCTCACAGAACTAGGACCAACCGAGATGGACGATGCCGGTGATGTCCCACTGTGCCCCGCGCCTGCCCCGCATGGTGGAGGTTCAACGCCGTTATCGATAACGCCCCAAATTTTTTCAGTCGCCCACTCAACCAAGACTCAAGCTGGCGGGACTGCATATCGCATCTCAAGGCATTCGGGATAAGAAGATTGTTTCCCCAATTGTTTTCAGTGTCTGTTTTTCTTGCCTCGGATACCCTTTTGCAGTCTCGAGCGCCTACTGCCACGAAGCTTCTTTATCAGTTTACTGATCAGAGGTTCAGCTAATCCATTTCACCTCTCACAAGCTCCCCGCTTCAGCGACGAAATAAATCATGGCGCCCTCGAGACCCGATAACAAGGCGTCAAAGCCCGACATCGCAAAGCTCATTGTCGATGCCCAGACTCAGCTCGAGATTGGAAAGCTAGACGAGGCCGCTACCCTCGCGCAACAGGCCCTTGACGCTACCGGTCAGGGCGGCGACTTTGAGCTCAGCGCCGCGAACCTTCTTGGTACCATCTTCATCGAGGCGGGCGATGTCGATGAGGCCCGGGCCGCTTTCGAGCGCGCCGTGTTTCTCGACCAGGACGGCACCGTGGATGAAAAGATTGGAGGCGGCGCCGAAAAGTTCCTCCTTCTCGCCCAGCTCAGCGAAGAGGGCGGCCTCGACACGGTCCAGTGGTTTGAGCGCGGAGCTGCCGCCCTCCGAAGACAGATCCAAGCCCTGACCGAGATCACGCGGAAAACACCCGAGCAGCAGCTGTCGTTCAACGAAAAGCAGCAGAAGCTCGGCGGAGTCCTCTGCGCCGTTGCCGAAGTCTACATGACCGACCTGTCATGGGAACCCGACGCCGAGTCGCGCTGCGAAGCCCTCATCACCGAGGCCATGCTCATCGCCCCCGCCGCGCCCGAGACCTGGCAGACGGTCGCCAACGTCCGCATCTCGCAGAACCGCGCCAACGAGGCCCAGACCGCTCTCCGCAGAAGTCTCGAGCTGTGGCAGGACCTTCCTCCCGAGCATCCTGGCGTCCCCGAGTTCCCAACCCGAATTGGTCTCGCTCGCCTGCTACTCGAGACCGAGCTGGAGGAGGAGGCCTTGCGGGTGCTGGAGCGCCTGATCACAGATGACGATTCCAGCGTCGAGGCCTGGTATCTTGGGGCCTGGTGTCTCTTTATCACTGGAGAGAAGCTCCGCGCCGCCGCCGCCAAGCGATCGAACGGTGCCGGCGGTGCTGACGAGGAGTGGAAGGATGTGTGGAAGTCGTCGCGGCAGTGGCTCACAAAGTGCATGAAGCTGTTCGAGCTGCAGGACTACGAGGACGACCGACTTGGTGAACACGCGAAGGATCTACAAAAGAGCATCAACAAGGAGCTCGGCGAGCCTGCAGAGGGCGAGGAAGACGAGTGGGAGGACGCCACTGATGAGGAGGACGGGGATGCTGAGATGCAGGGTTAAAATTTATGGTGTCGGACTTGGGTGGTAGGAATAAAAAGGCATTAGACGGCGTTTGGGAAGATAAATGGACATGATATGTTTGGAGGAAAATCTTGTAACCTCTGGTATATACGTAGTGAAAACTCGGAGGGTTTCAACCCGAGATCTATATCAGCACCCATAAATGATATTGGGCACTTTTACGGCAACTGTATCTAAACAGCCTTTCTCTGCCGCTTCTTCTCTGCGTAACCGTGCGTCATCTCATGGCAGGCTATCCGCCTTTTCATTGTATCCAAGCCCAAACTCCAAGTAATGCACCCCCCTGGCGACTCCTTCTACGCTTCGACCTTGAGCTTCTCGACAGCCTCGACGGGTATGTCGTCGTCATCCTCTTCACCCTCACCCTCACCCTTGCCGACGAGACCACTCTCCCAGAGCTGCCTGCCCGTCATGCGAGCGGGCTCCTTGATCCTGGCCTTCTTGAGCTCTAGGAGGCGATCGTCCTCCTCGCGCTGCCTCCGCTCCTCCATCTCCTTGAGGAAGCCCTCGCGCCACTGGAGGAACCTCTCGGGGGTCACGGAGGTGCCGTGGAACTTCTTGTTCTCCTCGGCCTCGGCGGCGAGGAGGGCGTCCTCGTGGACCTTTGCGACGGCGTCTTTTCGGTCCTGGACGAGCTGCTCGGCCGTCTCCCTGAGCATGGAGACTATGGTGAAGATCATGGCCATGCCCAGGTTCTCCTGGATGGTCTCGTCGAGGCTGGAGAGGAGGTGGTCGCGGTCGTCGGCAACGTTGAAGTGCTCGTGGGGGGTTGCGTTTGGAGGGGCGAGGATGTCGAGGTGGGGAGGCTTTTCGGGGTACTCGTCTGGGTAGCGGACCTGGAGGAGCATCGTAGGGGGCTCTTCGTCTTCTTCATCAAGAATATCCAGAGCAATTGACACTCGGAATTCGGTTTCAGATATGTCTATAAAATGTGTTAGAACAGAAGACGACGGTATTGGGGGGGGGGATGTGAGGCCATGTACCTGTGATCTCATCTGGGAAGATGGACTCGAGCACCTCGCGCTCTTCGATCTGGTCTTCGCGCCCCATGTTGACGAGCTGCCTCAAGGGTCTTGGACTGGAAAGTATCGCCTGTGCTTTTGTCGCACTCGAGGCTCTTGGGATGACGACCTAACGTGAGTCCTCATGAGAGTGGGGAGGTTTCCTGGCGGCGGGGTGCACGATAGAATAGGACTAGCGCGGCGCTGACCGCCCGGCAGTTTTGGCGGAATCTTACACCACTAGATCTATTTCCAGCCAAGCGCTGCCGCCGCTTTAAGACTCAAATCTCCCAACACACCATTCGCAGCTGAAAGAAAGTCAAAAGCCAAGAGTCAAAACAAACGAGTTCCTGATTTTGATATTCAACTGCCGTGATCTTACTTTTGTTCCCTCATGCCATTTCTCAGATCTCATGTACTGTGTCCCTTTCCCCGCATCGGCAGCATCCCTGTGAGACTCGATGCAATCTATTACTGACCAATAATTGCGAACCTCCATCGCATGTTTTTTGCTCTTTCCTTTCATGTACGCCGGCCGGCCCGATCAATCCTCGTCCCTCAGACGCAGACCGGCAAGATGGGCTCATTGCCCGTCAACCCCCTTGCCGCGAGTCTCACGGCTCGCCGGTCGAGGTAGCCCTGGTACAGCTCCTTGGGGATCCGGCTCCCCTTGTCCTCCCACACCTGGTAGCCGACGTCCCCCCAGACCTGAAGCTGGTCCATGAAGTTGTCCCGCGGCTTCACCTTGCGACTCATCCTGACCTCGGGGAGGATCACGTCCAGGCTCTCGCCCCGGCGGCGCATGAGATATGCTATGGCGACAGAGGCTGAGCGGGACATGCCCAGGCGGCAGTGGATCAAGATGTTGTGCTCCTTGGCCGGCGCTTCGCTGGGCGTTGAAGGGGTCGAGTCAAAGTCGAGATCCTCTGAGAGGAGAGACGAGGGCGATCGCGGCCGGGACTGAGGGCCGAGCTGTGAGTCAATAAAGGCGCAAATGTCGTCCAGGAGCGAGAGAATATCCATTGTCGAGTTGTCCAGGCAAGGCACAAACAGATGGCAGTCTTGGGGCACAATCTGCCTGTTCCTCGGGCTGTTCCATTTCGGATATCCGCCGTCGAGGAGAGAGACGATGGCCGTGATGCCGTGGTGCCTGAGGACATTGCGGTTCAAGGAGCTCGCGACATTGCCCACAAAGATGTTGGGCGCGATCTCGGAGATGGAGGGAGGGTCCAATTCGTCCATGTCTGCCATGTCTCGAGTATTCGACTTGTGTATGAAGCTCAATTGATTCTCCACGATGAGGATTGTCGGTTTCTCAAGTCCCCCAGAATCGAGGCCGGGATCGGGAGGGACTGGGCGGTTTCATATTGCATGCAGGCTCTCCTCACGTGCAGAAAAGTCTTTTGTGGCAATATGCAGGACTCTCGTGAGGCAAGACTGACTGTTAATGGCCTTATTTCCCGTGTCTATTGTGGCACCGGTCGAGACTCTCCAGGGACAAGTTGATCTGCCGGCTAGAGTTGACCCTTGGGCTCGGGAGTTGATCGACCTCGCTAATACTTGATGAAAGGCCGTCTCTGCTGCAGACTATGAGTGGAACATTGCGAGAGTGACTCGACGTGCTCTTTTTGGAATTGTTGGCACTTTATTTGCTTTTGATGCATAGCATCGATGATTTACATACATCAAGGTTCTGCCATGACTCAGGGCTGCCTAGTACGGAGCAAAGGATTCATAACGAGAACCCAGGGTCATTGTTGGTAAACGAAATCATGAGAGCCCCCACTAGGTAAGAAGACTACTACTCATCTACACTATATAACGAGTCCTTCTTGCTTGAACAATGGATGGAGAGACGGACTCATAACATTGCCCCACTAACACCTGGATCCATGGATGTTCCCAGTTCCTGACACTGCTTGCCATTCCACTAGTTCCAGCTTGCTCATTTAGGTACTTAACTGCCCATAACTCCCAGCTATATCGGGGCAAGAATACAGATTGGCAACGAAGATTCATCCAGGGCTCAGGCTCGAGAGAAGTGACTGCGTGGGCTCTTTTTGAGATAGTACCAAACTATCAAAAACATGTATTGATAACTGTGTCTTTTGCTATTGTGGCTGACAGTCTCGTCATTGGAAATAACAAAAAAACAAAAACAAAAAAGAAACTATCAAAAACATCTCAAGGCAAAAGTATGCCTTTAAAAGCATCAATGATGCACGAGTACTCCGTATTGTGGTGTTGTATTGGAGGCTTGCAAGGGGTGCACGTGATGACCTCTCTGCTCTGATCTTGAAAAGTGGGGCTTCTCTTATCGGATACCAAAGCGGCAAGAGTTCATCCTTATCGGCCAGTCTAGGAAAAAAAAGTTGCTGGGCCTCTCAACTGCGACTCTCCATCCAACGATCTCGACCTGGACAAAGACCACGACAATGGCTACAAAAACCGCGGAAGTTGGCAGCAAGCGAAAGTCCGCTCCTGGTGGCAAGGTCAAGTCTGAATACAAGGCTAAGAAGAAGGCGCGATTGGCAGAGAACAAGTCTCGACGGGTGCCGGCCAAGGAGCTCGTGGAGGACTCGGAGGATTCTGAGGATGGAGGTGTTGATCTGAACGATGAGACACCCAAGAAGGCCAAGTCCTCGGACGCCGCCTCAGCTGCAAAGGCTTTTGAGCGAGGCACGTTTCCATTGATGATCACAGGTCCTGCTCAACCTGCTAACCAGTCAACAGGCCAAACCTCGCGCGAGTCCCATGCGAAGCAGAAGCAGCTCGCCCAAGAGCGCAAGGCCGCGAAGCCTCTCGCTGACGAAGTTCAACGCACAAAGAAGCTGTGGGAGCGTCTGCGACGGAAATCGCACGTGCCCAAGGAGGAGAGGCAGACTCTGGTCGACGAGCTATTCGGCATCATCACCGGGCGCATTCGGGATTTCGTGCTCAAGCACGACGCCGTGCGAGCTGTGCAGACCGCCATCAAGTACTCGACACCCGACCAGAAGAAGCAGATCGCCCGAGAGCTCAAGGGCACCTATGCCCAGCTTGCCGAGAGCCGATATGCCAAGTTCTTGATCGGCAAGCTTCTGGTTCAGAACGACGAGGAGATTCGCGACATCATCATCCCCGAGTTTTACGGAAGAGTGCGCAAGTTGATCAACCACTCTGAAGCGTCTTGGATTCTCGATGATATCTACCGAGGCGTTGCGACAAAGGAGCAAAAGGCCATTCTCCTCCGCGAATGGTACGGTCCCGAGTTTTCTCTGCGGGAGCTTACCAGGGACACGGAGCCTACGGCGGATCTCAAGAGCATCCTCGAGTCTGAGCCCAGCAAGCGAGGCCACATCATGAAGAGTCTTGTTGAGATGATCAACTCGCTTGTTCAGAAGAAGTTGACTGGTTTCACCATGCTCCACGACGCCATGTTCCAGTACTTTTCCAACACCCAGCCCGGTACGGAGGAGTTCTCTGAGTTCATCGAGATGGTCAAGGGAGATGAGAGCGGAGACCTTCTGAAGAACATGGCCTTTACTCGCAATGGCGCCAAGCTCGCCTGCTTGCTGCTTGCCTACGGATCTTCAAAAGACCGAAAGCAGATCCTCAAGACTTACAAGGACACGTACCTTCTCATGTCGGGCGATCCGTTCGCCCACCTGATTCTCCTGACGGCGTACGATGTTATCGACGACACCAAGCTCACTGCCAAGGCCATCTTCCCTGAGCTCCTCGGCGAAGGCGAGAACACTGCCCAGAACATCGTCGCCGCAGCCAACAACCCCTTTGCTCGGACAACCATTTTGTATCTGTTTGAGGGTCTGGCCAAGTCTCTGTTCCCTCCCAGTCACTCATTCGATGTCGAGCTCCTCAAGGAGGTTGACGAGATTCGCAAGACGACAAGTAAGAAGGATGAGGACGCTCGACGCAGCGAGCTGATTGCTGCTGTATCGCCTCAGCTCGTCTCTGCTATTGCGGAGGTCTCTTCTGAGCTGACCGCGACTGCTTTTGGCTGCCAGTTCATCACAGACGTCCTCCTCTCGGGCGTTGGTGATAAGCAGCAGGCGCTGGAGGCGATTGCAGAATCAGCCAGCGGCAATCCCAGCCAGGAGCCGTCCGAAGATGACCTGCAGCCTCAGGTTCACATCTCCCGGACGCCTCACGGCGGTCGGATGCTCAAGTCACTGATCCAGGGCGGCAAGTATGACAAGGCGGCGGGCAAGATCATCCCCGCCGACCCGCCCCTAGAGTTTTCCAACATTCTCTACCCAATCATCAAGGAGCACGTCCTCGACTGGGCGACTGGTCCTAGCTCGTTTGTCGTCGTCGGTCTCCTCGAGGCTGGCGACTTTAGCGAGGTGGACGGGCTCAAGAAGACTCTTAAGAAGAACAAGAAGGTCCTAGAGATGGCGGCGACGGAAGAGACGGTGGAGCAGAAGGCGGCTCGGGAGGCACAAGAGGCTGCGCCCAAGGGAGGCAAGAAGGGGAAGAAGAAGGGCGACAAGCCTGTTGGTAATGCGGGTAGCAAGCTGTTGTTGGAGAAGCTGTAAAGGGGAGTGTCGTGAGTAGACCATGTTAGAGTCAGGTTTCATGCATTTGGCGTATAAAAACTAGGTGTTTTCAACAATGATATCACGGACAATGTTATCTTGCCTTGATTGCATCCTGATGTCAGCCGTTAGTACCTGGGCCAAAGAGCCTTCCTTCTTGTCCAGGACTCCAGTCTTGTGCTGTCTCGCATAAAGAGGCAGCATTGTCACACACAACTGCAACCATGCCACCAAAGTAGCACGAGCCAGCAAAGGCTTGCCTCCCTGAGGCTCTGGCAATATCCTGTCTGTTCCTGCGATTTCGGCAAATGTTATGGGAACGTGATGGAAAAGGGGGAGCTGAGCCGCACCATGCATGCGATGGAGAAGCAGGCCACAGACGTCGATGCCGCGTGTGCCCCTGAGATCAGGTCAATTTAGACTAACGCCTCCTCCTGCGGCTGCCTTTGTGCTTTGTATCTTTGTAGTGTAGAGTCGAGGAGAGAGGACGAAGAAAGAAGTGTGCGAGCCTGGACGGGTATCCTGATCTATTTGGGTGCATGCGTGTAACCGTGTCACGCCCGAAGAGGAAAACGTGTAACCATAGTTAGACGTTTCATGTTGCTATTGATGCAAGGGGGAAAATCTGGGGGTGGATGAGGTAGGTAGGTAGGTATTGTTGATAGGGGAGTCGATATCGACGGGAGTTGCTCCATTACACGCTTCGGCAGTGGCAAGCAACTGTCAAGGCTGCCAAGTTGGTATTGTCTGTGCAACTTCTTTTTTGAATTCTAATCCGAGTTTCTCAATATGCATCTCTTTACATTTCCTATGGTCCATATTGATTACCGCTCACAGAGCCTCGGTACTCCTATCCTACTCCCCTAGAGGAAACACTTGGCCGAGACTCGGTCCTACGACTCGTTTGCTGCGAAAAGGGACAAAAGAGTTACTCAAGGCATCGTAATTTGCTACCATTTCTTTGCCTGTCTACCTATTGTGCTTGACGGCCCGGTCGGCGAGATTTGCCCGGCAGCTGTCAACACTGGCACAGAACCCCTAGGCGGCCTGCACCTACAGTCGTCGCTGCATCAAACCAGCGCCTTCCTCCTCCGTCACCAACACAAACGTGACCTTGAACACCACCTCCTCAAGCTCCATCTATTGTCTCGTTTTCACTTCGCCTTGATGCCAAAGCCGAAAGCAACATCATCCGCCTCTGGCGCTGCGACCTGCTAACTTCCACCCGCTCTCGGGTTTCTCCTCAGATTCACGGCAGCTGCGACCTTGCTTGTTGCAAACTGACGGACCCGGTGGCCAACGGCACGTCGCTCAAGGCCACAAACACGGAGGCCCTTTTTCTTCTCCCCTCTTCTCTCTCTCTCTCTCGCTCTTCACTCTGCTTCCTCCCTGCTTGTGTTGCCTGCCTCCCCTGTTTGTCATCATGGGTGTTACCAGCGCCGTTTCCACCAAGTGCTCTACCTCTAGGGAAAGCTTCTGGGACTGTAGCCCGGACTTCGAGTGGTCCGGCTGCTGTGCTTACAACCCGTGTCGCGAACCTCGCGGCTGCATCTTTCTCAACATCCTGCCAACATCACTCCTCGATTTTATCACGAAAACCTTGGGTCCAACCAGCATGGACACCAGCTCCATAACCTGGGCGACCACTACACTCGACGAGTCGGACGAGCCAGAGTCGTCAACCCAGGCCGAAGAAGAATCGACCCAGACCGAAGAATCGACCCAGGCCGACGACTCGACTCAGACAGAGGAGGAAGCAACCTCAAAGAGCATGACCGACTCGGGCACTACCCGCACGATCCCAAACCCGAACAAGATCACCGTCACCAAGCACACCCTCATCATCACCGACAAGACGCCTCTGCCCACGCCCGATGTCAGCGCCATCTCCTCTTCTTGGGTCGATGAAGCTCCCCTGCCATCGTCTGGAAGCACTGGCGTAGGTCCCCCGGCTCAGACGAACGGTTCCGATCCCTTTGCTGGGGATAACGGTGGCAGTACGCCCTCGACGGGCGTTATTGTTGGGGCAGCTGTTGGCGGTGCGGTCGCGCTGGCCATCTTGGTCGTTCTTGTGGTTACTCTCCTCCGACGTCGAAGACTCAACCGGGACAGTTCTGATATGGCCGATGCCGGCAACGGGCCTGACAGTACTGGAGAAAAGAATCAGTGGCTGCGCTATGGCGTCTCTCCCCATACCACGGGCACTCGGGAGGACCATGATCCCTTTGCGCCGTTTGGAGGTATGCTTCATCATCAACACGTGTCTTTGACGCAATCATGTTGACTCTTCTCGCAGGTCGGGCTGACCGAACCGATGATCCTTTCCGGCCGCCAAGTAACACGTACGAGATGGACGGCACCAGCAACGTCCCAGTTGAGCTTCCTGCAGTCAAGTTCAGTGACGCCAGAGAGGATCCTCGCCCACAGTTTCACCCACAGTCTCACCCTCAGCCTCGCCCACAGTCTCAGTTCCACTCAACAGGTTCCATGAGCGCCACGCCTTCGTACGGATATCCCGCCCAGACTGCAGGTCCAGTCGATCCACGGGCCAATCTCAACGCCTCGCTGAGGGAACGGCAGCAGCACACATATGTCAACCACTGGAACCAGTATCGGGCTATGGGTCAGGATGAACGTTAGCGAGATGCAAGAGACCAGTTATGGGGAGGGGAGCCGAGGAGCTTTAGCGTTGAAAGGTGGCTTTTGACAAGCATTTGCTGGCGTTGCAGGTCGTCGATGATAATACCCCATTTTTTGTACGATACGGCTTGGGATTATGGAACGCGAATAGGTTGAAACAGAAGCCCATGTGGCGCAGATCTGCCCTGCAAGGCGCCTCTCTCGTCATGTTGATGATAAGCAACTTCTTGGATTGGACCAAAGAGGGATGCATAGGTACTCGGCTCTTCGGCTCTCCCGCTGCGGCCCGCTCTATGGCGGAGTCGGGTGAGCATCCGTATCTGCTGTATCACTCTTGCGAGCGGCTGACTGTCTTACAGGCGATGACCTTTCGGGCTTCTACACGGATGTCAGCCATCCTGCACGAACTCGTCGATGCCGAGAGCTGTATCGATCCCACCTACGCACCGAGCAGCTGGGCGTTCCCTCGGTCTGGAGGAGAGGGTCACCAAATGTTGCCTGGGGCACACTTCTCATGTCTCTGGTGGTTTACACGACAGGCGTTGCCGCTCCGAGATAGTTTCACCACAGCCTGCCTCATTCTGTCCTCGGGCCTATCACGGCATCACAATCCAACACAGTCCTCCGCCAAGATGAGGGGCGAATGACTATCCAGCCGTTCTGGGATTGCCGACTGAGACACAACAGCGCGGGGGCTTCAGCTGAGCCGACATGTCGACAACAGGAAAGCCCGCACGGCGGGGAAACGAAGAGGGCATTCGAAATAAGGCAGACAGTCGGTGGTGAGTCTTGGGGCCGGAGATGTGCCTGTATTTGTGTTGATGGTGTTGGTATGCCGTGTTTCTCGCAGACGCCCCTTGACGACAACAGTCTGACATGGACCACGACAGATCCACGATGATGGTCTATAAAAGCCCCAGGATGTCTGTTGTCGGTCTGGTTGAATCCATCTCTCTCGTCAGCCACAAGCAGTCACCTACCTATACACATCTCTTACAATGCCTTCTGAGCCAGTATCTACTTCGCAAGGCTTCTTGCCATTGGGCTCCGAGTCCCATCACGACTCCAACCTGGACGCCGATGCTGCACCCAAGCGTCTCATCATCTGCTGTGATGGGACGTGGCAGTCGTCCGTGTCTGGGCTCAAGAATATCCCCTCCAATGTCACCAGAATTGCCCGTTCTGTCGCCCGCAGTGGCAAGGACAGTGAGGGCAAGTCCTGGCAGCAAGTAGTGTACTACGATGCTGGCATTGGCACTGGAGAGCTAGCTCAGGACGAGCAGAACCGACAGGGCGGCTTTGGCGTTGGCTTCATTGGCAACGTCATTGAGGCCTACAACTTCCTCGTCCTCAACTACAACATCGGCGACGAGGTCTTTTGTTTTGGCTTCTCGCGTGGCGCCTACACGGCCCGTGCTGTGGCCGGCCTCGTCACTGACATTGGCATTGTCTGCCCCAAGGATCTCCAAGACTTCCCAGATCTGTATGCCCTCTATCAGAAGAATGCCGACGGCTTACACTTCCGAAAGAGCCAGGCTTACAGAGACTGGGTCAACGGCATCCCAGAGAAGCAGCAAGCCAACGGGGGCGCCCAGGGACTGACAAAGTGGCAGCAGCCTCCTCACCACGATGCCCCTGAGGCATCAAGGGTTGTCAAGGTTGTCGGAGTCTTTGACACGGTTGGCAGCCTGGGCATTCCGGACCTGCCTTGGACCAGATTCAACCTCAAGTTCCTCGAGAAGACCGTGGGTATTCCGGACCCTGGCTTCCACAACATCTCTCTTAGTCCCTGTAAGTATTGACGAACCAATTATCGATAGTTCTTGGACTAACCTGGCGCAGACATCCAACATGCCTTCCATGCGCTGGCTCTTGACGAGCACAGAGGGCCATTCTCCCCTTCACTCTGGCACTACCCATCCAAGGGTGATCAGGGCCCACCAGAGCCCACCAAGGACCTCAAGCATCTCTGGGCAGAGTGGCAGGAAGCTCACAAGGACCCGAGTGCCAGCCCGAAGCAGCAGCAAGATACTTGGGCGGCCGTTGTCGACGGCGAGATGCACAAGCAGCTCCAGGGGAACAAGTCGGAGCTCCTGCAGGTCTGGTTCCCCGGTGTGCACATCAACATTGGAGGGGGTAGTGATGACCTCTTGACGGATAAGAAGGGAGATTTTGAGCGTGAGTTGGGCTGCAGAATTGACAGAGAGACCTTGTACTGACCATGTTAGAAATTGCGCTCATCTCGTTTGCTTGGATGTGTGAGCAAGTTGCCCCCTATCTTCAGTTCATCGAAGAAGGCAGCCTTGTTGGCCTGGGTCAGTCAGCTGTTGAGGATCGATACAACCTCCTGAAGCCCCTGCTGGACAACATCGAGAAGGGTGAGGAGAAGGACTACGGCAAGGGCATCATCACGAGCCGCCTCGCCGCCGGACTGGACAAGTCGGGCATCAGGAAGGTAGACGTCCGGTCGATCCCCGAGGAGACCATCACGGGCTGGGCAACCGGCCCCATTGTCGACAGCTTCACGGGCGCCATGATCGCGGCCGGATCGGTCGACCGTACGCCGGGGCAGTACCGCAAGGACGACAAGGGCCGTGACCTCGGCGAGACATACGAGATGATCCACCCGTCGGTGCGGTACCGCATGAACAAGCTCTCTAGCTACAAGCCCAAGGCGCTGCGCGGGTTCGAGCGGGCGGCTGATGGAAAGTCGTTTGTGTGGAAGAAGGGCGCCGTCACGATCCCAGAGTTTGTCATCAAGGCCGAGGACGCCTTCTCGAGGCACGTGGCCCAGCAGGATCGGGGTGGCAATGGCAACGCAAAGGAGTTTATCGCCGAGATTGACAAGTTTGTTGGAGTGGCTGCCAAGGCTGCTTAGATGTGTTGAAGCACAAGATATAGCCAAGTTGAAGCTTTTCATAGTCCAAGTAATCAACACTCATCCAGGCATGACATGTCAGTTTGACTCTTTGATGGGATTACATTGTAAAACTCACCTATATGCGGGCATGCCTAAGATGCTTCATGTTTGTTCACTGGACAAAGCCGGCCATACTTATCGTTCCAATCTCATGTCCACTCGCAGCCATCCATAGACTTACAACTAGGTTAACAGCCACCTTCAAACAACATACTCACATACCACCCCCCGCACCTTTCAAAGAAAGCAATCGATTTGGTCTTGCGTCGTAACATCGATAGTACAAGAGATTGCCCACAGCTCTGTCCAAGCACGGTCGGTCGAAGTCTGTCTCCCACATCGAATACCCGTGAAGGCGAATCGTCAGTGTAATAGTTATGCGGTTTGCCCCTTCCCGCTATGCGCCTGAAATGCAAAACAAAAATAAACAAACAGTGTAAAAACAAAGAGAGAAGCTTCTTGTCCTCAAAAACCCTGCCCACGATCCCAAGATGTATGTTCTTTTTTTGTTGTAGCAACCACCCAGAAAAAACAGAGAGTCCCCCAATTGCCAGTTCTCGTGATGAATCAATCTGTTGGCGCTTCACCTATTCTGAAGCTTGGAAATCTCATCGAGGAGGTCCTGGAGGTCCTCGTCCTTGATCTTGTCGGCCAGTGACGGGATGAGAGTCTTGGCCTCGTCGGCGTTTTCGCAGCATAGTGAACCTGGAAAAAGTGTCAGCTGCACCTCCGCCACGAGAAAAGCCTTGACGCGGTTGCTTGGTCGCCCGTACCCAGTTGCGCGCGCTCAAACTTTGCGAGGTTCTTGTGTGCGCTGAGGAGGCGCTCTACGGCCTCGACGTTTTCCTTTTGCGTGAAGCGGGCGAAATGGTCGAGGTAGGTGAGTGTCTGGTTGAGCATTCTAGCAAAACGCATTCTTGTCAGCCTCGCTCAAGCAAAATCGAAACCAGGGGCGCCATTTACTCGGTCTCGTTGACGTTCTTGCGGTCGTTCCGTCGCTTGGCGACCAGCGCGTTCAGGACCAGGGCGGCTTCCGAGAGGGTCAGGGTGTCGACCTCCTGGAACTCGCCGAGGTTGAGGACCGTCGTTGCCTCCTCGTTGCCCGGGGGTGGGGGC
>JABFEX010000943.1:0-16401 GCA_013623515.1 Fusarium illudens | reverse complement strand
TCCTCCCCCACCTCCGCCTTCATACGAGGCCGCTTCTTCCGGCTCGCGTCACCTCTCTTTCGGCGACCCTTCTGCGCCGCAGTACCCGACTCCTCGACAGTATGCGCCGCAACCCGGCTTGCAGCTAACCCCAGTTTCGGCCACTGGCCCATATCCCCCGTCCGCCCAGTCACCGTATCCCAAGCCCGAGAGCTCATACGCCTACTCCAACCGGAATCTCCCCCCGGCGTGCCCTTCGCCTGCGCCCTCGATGAAGCATGACCCCTATGACCGACGGCAATCCAACAGCACATACGTTCCCCCGTCTCCTTCAGTATACTCTACCGATGGCCACAACCGAAGAGACTCGCAACCATCGTATCCCCCTACGCCTGTTGCGGCCCAGCCTCCCAGATCAATGCACAACCAGGTCTCGCTGCCCTCACTCAAGATTGCCGCCCTGGTCTCGCCGCTGCCACCCATCGAGGCACAGACTGACCTTGCACCTGAGCTGCCCTCGGTACTGGTAGGCGGTAAGCGCAAGCACGACAGCGTCTTCTCCCAGAGTACAAGGCCGCTGCACAACGGCCAGAGACAACTCGACCCTCACTACGGCCACAACCACCGCGGGATGACACCCGAACCGGACCAGGGCATGTACTCGAGAGCTGATGGCAAGATTGGCGTCGTTACTTTCAACCAATACCAGTAAATACCCATATGCGCGCGACTGTGGGTGATGGGATCAGACGGCTTGGCTGGTTGGCGCCACTTTGGCGTTCTGGCGCTGTGTATTTCTAATCACCGGGCGACACTTGGAAGAGATGGATGGGACGCATGAGCGGTATGGTTCAGGAGTTCAGGCGCAAGTGATGTTTCTCGAGGCCTCGGAACAGGCAGGGCAGCGCATCTATGGGACGATGACTAGGGAAACCTCTGAGTTCTGTTTGGGACTCATGAATATCTTTGACCACAACACACCACCCTCTTTACGTTGGATCGCAGGAAGGTCTTTATCTTCCCATGACGACGACGACACACAACACAACGACGAAACTTGTCATTTCTTTACGTTATTCAATTACTTTGGCATCCTCTTCACACACACACCACATTTCACACTATTTATTCCTCTCCTATTGACTATCTACTTATTTCATTCCGTCTCCTCACACTGTCGATTTCGCACACTTTTTACAAAATACGTTGATTACCACTGGGTGGCTTGTTCCTGGTTATGAGGCCACTTGCCCGCGGTTGGATGGGTATCGGAACAACTAGAGACGTTTCTCCAACGTTGGAGCACAGGGCAGGGCCTCTGTGTAGAAGATGCTGTGTCGCCTCCCGAGTGTCCTTTTTTTGTGTTTATGGAAACTGGAGATTATGCTGGGTTTTACAAATGGGATTTCGTGTCTGGTATGGTAGTTTATTGACAAGAGTTCAAAACATTTTACTTGTGCCGTCCATGCAAAGTGAGAAATGTGATGTGCATTGAAGATATGCCCAGCCTTGGCTCACCAAGTCTGAGCTCTGTCATGTGTCCCAGCAACCTCGAGGATCATGGTGATCACGTCTGCAGAAGTCATTTGTAAGATGTCTGAGACTGTCTCATCAGATCATCATCATCGGTTGATGCACCCAAGCGCTGACTGACAGGCGGAATGAATGAATGAATGAATGTGATGGACCATGCATACATGCAGCGACCGGCTCAAGGTATCGCCTCAAGTACATTCATTTATCGTGCCCTTGACGAAGACACGGCTACGATGTTTCCCGACAGGTCCCAGCAAAAGAGAGGCCGTGCCGAACAAAGACGAGCCCCTTCTTCATCTCAGATAAATTGCATCCCCGTCGCTGCGCAGCGGCAAGTGCTCTTAATGCTGCACTTCCACATTGGGTAGTCCGGGTTTGGTTACTAAGGCGGCCCAGGCCATGTAACCTTGTACCCCCTTCCATTCCGGGATGGGCGGGCAGTCAGTGCCCTTCCTTTCGCTACTGCTGCAGGTACGTCGCGCGGGTCTCCATCCCCCGCTCCTGCATTTTTCGCTCTGGTTGCCGTGGTGAAATCACGTGTGACCGTTGATATCAACAAAGGATGCCGTTGCTACCTTTTGAAGATTTCCTCTCCCACCCCATATCGCGTTATCCAGCCAGCCACCTTTCTACTCTTTGTGTGTGTGTGGATTTCTATCCGTTTTGAGAAGGACGAAAAAAAAAGAGAGTTTCTCTTAACTCGTCGTCTTTTGCGACTGCAACGCTTGAAGGCTTTCCCCTCACTGGGTAAATGCACAACTTACACCATACAACTACATCTCGACGACGACGAAGACAACAACAACAACGGCAGCAGCACCGCATGGGTCGGCCGCGAGTTCGCCGCGCGCTCAGCGCGAGCCGCTTCCATGAAGGTTCCATGAAGGACCGCACTTCGGCCGCGCCGCCGGCACAGTTCCTGGGCCCCGACGAAATCGCAGCGCTGGAGCGTCCAGTGCTCTCCAACACCCGTTCCCAGCCCCGGCCGGTTAGCGACGACTGGGCAGACAAGCAGGTGAAGCGAGGCAGGCTGCTGGGCCAGGTGTGGGACGGCGTGCGAGGCCGGCTGCGCTTCAAGAAGGACGGGGAGGATGAGAGGGGCGCCAGGAGGCGGGAGAGGAGCCGCAAGCGGGATCAGGAGGAGCAGCAGCCGAGGGGGAGGCAGAGGGAGAGGGAGAATACGCCCAGAGAGGAGAAGGCCCCCGTCATTGAGGAGCCTCAGAGGGATGAGATGCCTAGCCGGGAAGAGATTCTGGCCAACTATCATCACTTGATGGCGTCGGGCTTCTTTTCGTCTCATGCTATCCAGTCCACTCGCCAGCCGCCCCCTGGCTCTGCCCAGTCTTCCTCTCACTCCTCTATTCAGTCGCCTACTCCAGCTTCCTCGACAAGCATCATCGAGGCCTTGTCTCGAGCACCTACCCCCCGAGACATGGGCCCTCGGGCACCTACGCCTCGGGATCTGGCCCCGCGAGCGCCAACTTCTCGAGCACCAACCCCACGAGCACTCACTCCTCGGGCTCCTACGCCAACCGCCAACCCTACCTCGCCATCCAGACCTCGACACTTGTACAAACACCCCTCATCTCCTCAGAACGACCCACAGGCTGCCACGTACGACGAGCTTGTGGCCTGTGGCTTCTTCTCTCCCCCAGCTCCTGCAGCGGTCCCGCCGCCGACTCCTAAGGGTGCTGCGCCTGCTCCTACTGTGCCCACTGGTCGGACTTCGCGGGACTTTCTTCAGCCGCCTCAACCAAGGCGGAGAGTCTCCCGGTCAGTGACGCCATCGGCATCTCGCGCTCCTTCCCCTATTCAGTCGCCCGCCAGCGCCTCTTCTAGGGGAACCAAGCGAGCAGCAGCCGACTCGGCTTCTGACAATGAGGATGACGATGCGACTCGAGATCCACCTACCCCGAACAAGAAACTGCGCAAGTCGGCGTCTCGAGACATTGCTATTCCGAAGCTCCGGAACGTGGCATCTCGTCGTGCTATACTCTCTCGACGCAGCGTCTCAGGGCCTCATGGGTCTAGCAAGGAGCATAATACCCTAGCCCGCCGTGTCCTTGGACGTCTACCTGGCGGCAATGGTCGGGGTTCCTTTGATTCGCCTGATCGTCGGACTGAAGCTGGGGCTAGACGCAGTGCAGATGATGCGAGACAGCCACTGCAGGAAGTACACCACTCACGAGTTCTGCGGCCACGCAGGAGTGCCGCTGAGCCGCTCTGTGTTGTGCCCAACAGCAACCGGGGCATCCCCAAGGTGCCCAACATCCCCGAAAAGTTCACCATCTACGACGAGGATACTGAGAATATTGCCCCAACAATGCGTATCGGTCACTAGTTGACAGACAGCATTGGCATATTCTACATCGATCCTGTCGAGTTGTGATGCATCAGCAGCGCCTGGGATCTTTACGACAACGAAAAAGGAGTGATGGATGGTGAGACGACCAAGACAAGAGGGTATCTACACTCTTGGGTCTTGACAATCGAGGATGGACGATTTTTATGCGGCCACGACTTGTTTTTCATTCTTGATGACGACAAACACAAAACACGCGCTTTTGGATTTTTGAGCGTCGGGTTGTTGTTGTTTCTGTATTCATGCTGGAGATTTCCATGATGACATGCGACATGACACTTTGTTTTTGAACGTCTCCTTTTCTTGCTTCGTCTACACGGGGCCAAGGTTTGATCTTTGGGGTTTTGATTATTTGAACAATGGGATCTGGTTTGGGATTTGCTTGGATGGGATAGGAAAGGCAAGGAAGGTATGGATTGTCAATTTGATCTTTTGGGGGGGAATGGGGAATGGGGAATGAATGGTCATGGCACACCGGACTGGTCCTTGTCCTTGTATGCGTGAATACATGCGCTCGGTTTGGAAGGGATTGGAAAGGAGGGGAATAGGGGCGTTGGGTTTAAATCTGGCATGTTGATAATAATGAATGATACATCTACTCTTGGCATCTTTGTTCCCTACCGTAAGCACACGCACTATAAAGCATGTCTTACTCGACTTGATGGACCACGGCCAACTCTGAATCTTTGTACCTGTGATATTTCAAAGAACAGACAGAGCGAGGCTCTGCCCAACCTAAACAGGATACTATGTACATATACTGATAAAGACATACATGACTTGCGAACATCAGAGGCTCCAACCAGGTAGGTAGACTACCATAACACACCCTTCCCTCTCTCTGTCTGGTTCGCTTTTGCGCTGGCAGTTATCCTTACACCTCTACCGCTACAAAACAACAACAAGGGCGACGGCCTCCTTCTCCTTCTTCCATTGCCCGTCTCAATAGCCCATAACCAGAAAATACACAAACACACCCTATTCCTCCAAAACAAACAAAGCCTGCTTGTCCACCTATTTCCACCGTCCATAGAAATAATCCCGCAGCTCGAGTTCGACAAGATCCATCCATCCATCCATCCATACCCGTCATGACTGACCTCGACTCGGTTCGACCCCAAAATACTGTCACGACTCAGCCCCTTTCCCATCATGGAATGGACTCTCTGTCCATCAAAGTTCAACACTCTGCTGATATCCCCGTTGACTCGCCCCGCCGACCCTCGTTATAAAAAAGGTAATAAACACAAAATTGTCATGCGCTAAGAGACCAGTTTCTTGTTTTCGTGGTCTAAACGAATGACGAGTTCGAAATGTTGAGAAGCAATATATCGGCCGTGGCGGGCAAGTAAAGCAGAGTAAAGTAAGTATGCGAAAACAAACTCCAAATCCAGTCGTTTCGAAGAGGAGTTCCGCCTCAAATCTATTAGTCAAGAATGAAGACAAACACCGTCATGATGAATCTTGCTAGACTTCAACGACCCGCTCCGGCAGGTTCTGTTGAATCAGCTGCTGGGTCCTGTCGAGTCCGTTCTGGTAGAAAGAGCGGACAAAGGCCCAGGCGAAGGTAAAAAGGCCCGGAAAGTAGCTGTACACCATGGCACAGACCATTACAAGAAGAAGAGGGATCTGTAGCTTGGTTAGCTTCATGTTCAGTACCGAGTCTCGTTGCGTTGTACTAACCCAGATGAAGAATAGGTTGCGATCACTGCTCAGTCTCTTGAGCTTCACTTCACGAGCCCTGAGGAACTGCTGTTGCTGCTCCTTGGTGATGGCGTTCTTCCGGCCGATCTTGAGGACTCCGGGTTCCTCCGTGGTCCACGTCTCACGAACCTCGACCGCCTTGGTTGTTGTGGTCGTCTGATCGTACAGAGTGGCACACTTCATGTCAGCCTCGGCTTCAAGGGCGGCCTGCGCTGCAGATGCCTGCTTCCTGTCGAGCTCCTCCTGGGGGAAGATGTCCTCGTACGCCGGGGGTGCCGCTAATGTCGTCTTGGAGGACGAGTCCCACCATCGTTGTGGCTGCTCGTCTTCGGTATCCGTGCGAGGTGCTGCCATTCCTGGCATGAACTGCTGGACTCGGCGCATGAATGGTGCCTGGTAGTCGGGCATGTTGGGCAATGCAGGCATCTGGGGGAAGTGAGGCAGGTTCTGGAACTGCAGCGCGATCGACTGCTGGAACTGATGCAGCTGCTGTTGGAAGTGCTCCTTCAAGGCGGCCGACGCAGCAGCCATGGCCGTCGCGGGAGGCTCCAGCTCTTCTTCCAGTTCGCCGGTATTTTGACGACGGAGGTTCGGCCGCTCATTGTCTTGTCTGAACCCGCTTGATCTCCTCATGTTCAAATACACATGCTCATCCGGGTCTTCGTCCTCAAAGTCTCCTGACGTGTACTCGGGGCTCTCCTCGCTTGAATCCGCCGAGACGGGCTCCTCGTGAGTATGGACCTGGGTCATGGGCTCCCACAGCGACCGCAGGGACGTGGCGCTGCTAGCCCTGCTGTGGAGCGAGCCGCCGCTGCTGCGAGATCGGACATGGCGCTCAGAGCGGCGAATAGCACGCAGCACGGCACGCGACTGAGCAACATCGGCAGCGGTAAGACCAGACAAGCTTCTGATCGTGGGGTCCGCGCGGTTGATCATCAGCCTTCGCACAATCTCGGGGTGGTTGTGAATTGCAGCAATGTGCAGAGGCGTGAAGCCTCCCTTGTCCCTAGCGTCAGGGTTGGCGCCACGCGCGAGCAGAGCGGCAACGAATCGATGGTAGCCGAGGGAGCACGAGAGGTGAAGCATAGTATGGCCAGTCGACCTCTTGAGATCCAGACGGGTCCTGTGCGTGCTGTCATCCAGGTCAATGAGATCCAGGCACTTCAAGAGCTGCGACTCGAGGTGCGCATTGGGAGCATGGCTGAACGTCTGGCCCATCGTCTGGCCCATCATCTGGCCGCCAGATGACGAGCCGCCAGATGAACCGCCGGACCAGCCCGAGTTGCCATCGTTGAGGATCCTCCTTGCCAGGTCGCTGACGTCGACGATTTGTCCCGACATTTTCTGGCCCAGAACCGTGAGAGCCGTCCTGATGAGCTTGTCCTCGTTGTCGTCGATGTACTTAAAGATCGGCGGCTGCTTGCCCATGGGGAAAGTCTGTGCTGCCTGTGCCGCCTGATGTTTGAAGGTGACGGCGACAGCTCCAGAAACGGGCGAGGGTGGCAGCAAGCAGACGAGGGATGACTCGCCCCAGAAGGTCGTTGTTGTAGCCTTTTGGTCACCAAACCAGACTTCAAGCCCCTGGAAGAAAGCAGCACCTAGAACCGTCACTTCGATTCCTCCAGTCTTTGGGCCCTCGTTAGGAATGATCTTGTGAATGACAGGAGGCACCCGGGTCTGGTTCAGACCCAATGGGAGACCGTACAAGCTGCCGCTTAGTGGTGGAGTAAACTGGTTCTGGGAGTTGACAGCGACGGCATTCCTAAGCCCGTTCGGACTAGGAGCGCGGCTTGGATGTCCCGATGCAGGCGCCGAGTAAAGCTGGGCCATGGCAAGGTTGTCCATGCTAGCAGAGCGGTTACCAGGGAAAAAGGTAGACTGGTCATTGCCGTTGGGAGTGGGAGGGCTTGTGGCAAACGGCGCCATGGGATTCTGCTGGAACAGAGAGTCGCCCTGAGAAAAGGCACTTAAGTTTGACGCAAAAGGGGACGTGGCAGTAGCCATCTGAGAACTAGGCGAGGGCGTTGTATCGTCGAGACGAGTCATGGCAAGCCCATTGGGCACTCTTGACGCGCTTGACTTCCTCTTCTTGGCCAAGGGGGCTCCCAGTGTTGGCGACGCAGGGCGCGAGAGTGCTCGGCCAGTCGGCGTTGTCTTACCCGATGAAGCTTGGTATGACACCTGGCTGTTGCGATGCATGCTTGACAGATCGCCGTTAGATGGTGACATGCGGAATGAGTTACTGGAAGTAGGTCCAATAAGGCCGACACCATCGATGCCCGGTTGAGGTACTGCGGTCGTCACAGGAGCTTCTGGAAGGGGCTGCTGGGGAGCAGTAAGCTGTGTCATGGGATGCGTCTTGTGGTCATCGGTGATCATGATGGGATCCGACATTGCCTGGGCAATGACACGGTCCTGGAAGTCCTTGATAGTGAAGATAACGTTGAATCCCTGCTTCTCGCCATGGTGTCGACAATAGCAGGCAATGCGCATCGGGGCGTCGATTTGCATAGTACCTCCAGTGACGACGTGCTCGGGACGTCCCGAGGTGTCCATCATTACACCGCTGACAGACTGCCAGTCCTTGACCTCGGCCGTGTTGAACACAATCACACGGCGTTCCTCGTCTTGGCTCCACAGCTTCTCCTCGTCAGGTTTCTTGATCTTTTTCCGCGCTGCACGCTTGCGCTCTCTGGTGATACACCCTTGGCATATTCTCACATCACCACCGTTCTGTGGAGAGTTCTCCTCGTCATCCAAAGGTGGAAGATAGCCCTGGGGATGAGAGGCGGCACGCTGGAGGGCGTTCTCCTTCATCCCATGCCCGTCCATGGCACTGGTGCACACCAGTGACACGTAGAGTTCGAGCATGTCGGGAGACTTCTCGGGACTCGGTTTTGCTAGGAGCTTTGGTTTTGAGATTGTGTGGGCGGGGAGGTGAAGCCTGGTAACGCCAGGTGGGAGCGGAGTCAGCAGCATCTTAATCGGAATTTGAGTCTCGACCCTTGACTTGAGAGGCGTGGGCAAGATGCTCAACTGGTATCGTCCAGGGAAATTTGAGTGCGCGGCCATCGCCATCTGCTGCGGCATTGACACGGCCTGGCCCATCTGACCGCCAAAGTGAAGGGGGGAGGGCAAGACATCGGGTGCAGCTTGTGCCGCCACATCCATTTTGCTTGCCCACATGGGTTGCGCACCCAAGCTGTTCATGACCCTGGAAAAATCGGCTCCATTTGGGGACGCTGAGGCGAACATGGCCGCCGGTGATCCATCATGGCTCATTACAACATTGGACATGGGCGATACCTCGCGTGAGGCTGATGTTTTCAAGCCGGTCATGGTTGAAGAGACTGAGTATTGCTTCGGGCTGTTAGTAAACGCTCAAGACTCGATATGACCAGTGATATACGTACAGAGAGAGCCTTGTGGTGGCTCTGGGACTTCTTCTTGGGCGTCACCTCCTTGCTCGAACTTGTCGTCTTCAGATTAGGCAAGGTTGGCGATGTGATTGAATTTCGACCGCCGGTGGTCATGTCTGGGCTACTACCCGACGTATTCTCATCAAAGGCAAACGCCCGGTCGATAAAGTGTTCATCGTGATCGGGGAAGACGCACATGCTGTCGAAACCCTGGTCCTGGCCAAACTCGAAAGGGATATCATCGTCGGCAAATGTGGGAAACGTCGTACCCCATTCCATCTTGCAATCCCCGTCCTCTATCGGGGCATCGACCGGGTTGACAGCCGGGTTGATGGCCGTCTTTGAGGAGGTGGAGCTGCCGGTGCGCTTGGAGGATGCAGACTCGGAGGAGGAATCGTGATAATAGCCGTTGGTTGGGGAGTCGCCAAAGGACCCCGTCGTCAGTTCCTGGGGCGAGAGTAAGCCCTTGGAGTCGCTACCGCCGAGCGACTCGAGGGTCTGGAGGGTATCTGGGCTGTTGGTGAAGCCGAAGATGTTGGAGGTGCCGAGGTCGTCATCGGAAAATTCGTTAAATTCGCCGCCCGACATAACAGCACCGGCAATGAGAGGGCTGCCGGGACCGGTTGGAGCGGGTGTCATGACCAGCGAGAGAAGGCTGGGGCTTCCTGGAGGCGTAGTCCAAGAAGGAAGAGGCGTGGTGTTTGGGTAGGGCAATTGATTTCGGTGTCGCAAATTATAGTCGGTGTCGCGCGGTGGGGTTAAATGCATCAACACTGATGATAGCAGTATCGGTTATTGCACGTATACGATATGAAGGTAGAACTGCTGATGGTAGTTGCTCAAAAGGATCCAACTCCAGAGGCAGGAGCGTCGGTCGGGTGCAGCGGCGTTGGCGTTGATCGATGTCGAGACAGGTCCGTGACTGACTGTTGGGGGCAGACGTGCAAGATGGACGGGCCCCTAGACGCACGCGAACACGGCGGGCACGGTCGGCAGGTCGGCAGGTCGGTCAGTGGAAAAAAGAGACGGTCAGGGTCGCCTGCTGTCGTCACCCCCTGGTCGAGGTCCGTCCCTGCGGCGAAGGCGACAGATTACGCGACAGGACGAGGCGAGTCGAGTCGGTTTCGAAATGGCGATGTTTGCTCGGAGGAGAAGGTGAGGTGAGGGTTGGTTTGCGGCGGAGAGAACGAGGACAAGCCGTCCAGCGATGGAAAGGCGAAGAGATGGGTTTGGTTGATGCGACAGACAGGGCTAAAGGTAACTAGCTGCTGAGGAGAGTGGAGGTAACTTGGCAAGCGTCCGGTCCTCTCTGGCTCGTTCTCTGGGCGCTCCGTGGGTGGGCGTGCTAAGCCCGTCTCGGACTTGGGACTGGTAATGTACCCAAATGCTCTTTAGAGAGTCGTCTTGTCTTCCCGGGACGTCTTCCCCTGGTGTGAGTTTTGAAGTGTGCGTGCGTGCGTGCGTGTCCCACGTCTTGGGAGAAAGAGTGGATTCGCTTGGCTCTCCAGTGGCGGGGGGAGGAGGAGGTACATGGACACACTGATATAAGAGGGCCCAGCTGTGGGTCCGTTTTCGGCGCTGGACAGTGCGGTTGAGACTGACCTCGCACCAAGACTCTGGTGCGATACAGGGCACTCCGCCCAGTGCCCTAGTCCGGTCTCGCACGTATCGGGGCTGTGCGCCGGCTCCTCTCTCGAGCCTTTCTCCCTAGCAGAGACCGGCCACTTCATGGTGCAATCTGGAAGCATGCAACCAGGTACCAATGCACGTCTGAACCTGCGTGTCTGCACATCCATCCATATCCATACATTTACCATTCGACTGGCGGCTGCTGCTGCTGGCTGCTGCTGCACACTGATAATGCCCTAGCATTGGCGAAAGACAAAATGTCAGCCAGACCGACTTTGATAAACACAACTCAAAACACGCAATCTGGACCCCATAGGAGGTCGGCACTTGGGCTGGTCCAACGGGTATTGAGTGGCCAATCTCTGGCGTCCTTTTTTCTCTTGCCCTGATGACAGACATTCATCTCTGCTAACTACCTACCTACGTAGCCAGCCAAGATTAATTAATTGCTGCTGCTCTACAAATTGCTGAGGGCGGGGAATGGATTCTACAGCACAATCCTTGCTATCCATCAAAGCACAGCAGCCAGAGAGGCCTCACGTATTACGCAAGCTGTGACTCTTACAACAGAGAATAAAAAAGATTACTTCCCCAACGGCCATGACACGGCGTATCTCGGCCTCCGGCCACCGACGGGATGGATGTCAAAACTCCGGCTGATTACTTACTTTTTTTCACCAGGGCGTTTAGCTGACCGACGGTACAGCGCTACGAAGTCGCAGGCTGCGGAGACACGGTCAATTGGTACCTGGTTACGACAGCCCTGTTAGTGCATGCACTCGGCGTCATTACCATTCGCACCTCGCACACACGCGCCGCCGCCGAGGCGCTTCCCACGGGGACATCATCAGGAGGACACCCGGGCATCCCCGTGGTGTCGACATCAACGTGCCTCTCGTCTCATGCCACCGTGTTTCTTCTTTCTTGGTTTCTTTCCCAGGAAACTCATCCGTGACGCATACACACACACACACACGGACGGGTCTCTCTCCAAGTGGAGTTTGAGACACATCTGGGCTTGGAGACATGCTCCTCCACCCTTCAAAGACCCTGTAGATCCAATGGATCGCCTCTCACTCCCCCTTCCCATTCCCTTGGAGTCACCGACTAACACGGGGCGAATCACCATGATTCAAGCCTCAATTGCAAGTTTTCCCCCTCCCTCTCTCCAATCTCTTCAGCCCCAGCTCGGGGGGGGGGGCACACACCAGCCCCTCGCAACTCGTCGTTCGGCCGGAGCCTTCTCCAGCTTTCCCCAGGCTTTTTCTGTGCAAGCAGGTAGCAGTCCCAAAGAGGAAATCGGGGACGTAACTCTAGAACTCAACAAACTGCACGACCAGGCCCTGGTCGTGAATCCCTCGGCCTTCCGTGTCATCCGCTGGCAAATGATGACAGTGACGTCCTTTGTCGAGGGGGGGAGGGAAGAATTGTCTACGAAATGAGGACACAATGTCCATTTCCCTTCCATCCCACGTTTCTCAGACTGGAACCTTCGGACGTTCAGGTACGTAGGTTCCATGGCTTGCTGCTGGTGGTGCTGCTTGAGGGGTTGTCAAGGGCTAATCAAGAGTCTGACACACTTGCGCCCCAAAACCCTCTTATCTCTCTAGATGGCGAGACGCTCTCCTCTTTTGGAAACCAAACATCTTTGTCCTGGCTCTTTTCTGCGGCATATCAAATGCCACGGCCGCCACTCGGGACCGCCACCACGCTCATGCTGTCTCTGCCCCCTCCCCCCCTTGCGTATAGCCTCATCTCGTCCCTTTTTGATACAACCCTCATTCCTGATAGCCAAGATGCAGCAGGAGCAAAAGAGATGGTGTGTCCCTCTCACGTCGTACAAAGGTCTAAGAGGAGCCAATCACACCTGACCGCCCAGTCCATCCATCTCCATCCTGCCATCCCGCAACGTGCGGGCGTGGCTCTCTCTCTCTGCGCGCGGCATGGCGCCCTTGCTTCGGAGACGTCTTTGTGTATGTTTGATAGACGCCGACATCTCAACACAGATTGGTCCATCAGGGTTCATCTCTTGCAGCCGTTGTCTTGTGGCGTGCGTAAATGTCTTCAGCTTCTCGAGACCGCTTCTTCCAGCTATCGTCATGTCTCTTGTCAATGTCGTCCCTTTTCTTTTTCCCAGAGACATGCGGCAAATCCCTTTTAGTCTGAGACACGAGCCGTTTTTTTTTCCCTTCCTCCTTTCCCCATTACACACACAACCTTGTTAATTACAGAAAAACATGCTATCAATGTCTCACACATCCGAGTCCAGATCTCTAAGCACATCTAGATGGCTAACCACCAACAACCGACACCGCCATCGCCAAGATCGAATCATGGACGTTTAAACGAGACTGAAGAAAAAAAGACTTTCCCTTGGACTCTGACCGGTGAGCCACCCTCCTCCGGCAGATCTCCGTGGCCCTATGTATTGGGAGAGATTGCGATATGATCCCTACCCATGAGGCGCACTTACACATACCTCGCCAACCTCCCGAGCGACACTAGCCTCACAGCCTCAACGCCCAGGAGAGAGAGAAAGAGAGAGAAACGAGGTGAGAGTTCTGTGTGGTGTTGCCACCGGCCCAGAGAAAAAAAAAGCCCTCCCCGTTGCAACTCTTTTGCCTCGGATCCGGACGCGAGGATGCGACGTCGGCTATCTCTATCGTCTCGATCATCGATCCTATCGACTCACATCTGTCCTCATTGGGCTTGACTAAGAGTTCAAACGTCGATACCGGACCTCCCTCGTCCTCCACCAACACCAAAGTTTCATCCAAAATCTACATAGAACGGTCCACCCCCGGCGAAACCTCCATCAAAAAAACACCTCACCAAGACTTTCCTCGATTGATTCGGTTCTGCAGCAACGGGGCGTTGGCTCGTAGTCATTCTGACATCACTCAGCCTGTTAGCTTTATGATGCCATCTTGGCCCCCCCTCCCCCCGTCTCTTGTCCCTGCTGCCCCTTGTTGTCTCGGGATTCAAACCGACTTGCTGCTTACTTGCTTGTTATCTTTCGCCTCCGATCTGGTTAACGGCCCGATCTAGACAAAACTCGGGCCGCCTCTAGCTCGACCTCTCTCCCGCGGAGGGGGGTCGTGAACCTTCCCGAGGACCACTTGTGTGTGTGTGTGCTTGACCGTTGCTTGATCGTCTCTGTCCTTACTCTGCAAGGCAACAACTTGCAGAGAAAATATCTCAATTCTAGCCTTGGCCGAGCCTCCGTGTCAAACCTAGCTCAAAGTCTATTTCCCTTCAGTCGAGCAGAGTCCAGCACCATCTTTCCCCCAAGCGCGCGGCCGGGTCAGCCACCTCGTTCGATTCCCCAGAATAGTTAGAAGCTAGACGAACAACTCAAGTTACCTTGCCCACTCCATGACTGTGCATTTCTCATGACCCAGTAGCACCCTCGGACTTGCTCTTCCATCTAGATACTGCACTCGACCGCCCGTTGTCACGTTAATCCGCTGTCACTGTCAAAGCACAATCCGTGATCTACGCCTCGCGCCCGCGGGCCAAGGGTCACCAGCCTCCGGCTCTTCGTTCCGGCAGCCTAAAGAACCGTAGTCTCATGTCGTGCAGATTCATGTGCCCCTAGCTAATCTCTTTGGAGATGGTGAGATATGATGACTTGTAACGGCGTTGTATGTAGGTACTTGTCCAGCTTCTGGCATTGGACGCATCCAGAACCACCATCTCCTCCACCATTATCTTCATGGACATATATCATACAGTCACCACATGCATGTGCTCGAATATCGCTCAAAAAGAAAGCATAACAGCACTTGAAAGCACTTGCTAAGATCGATCTTCGCTCAAGCAATAGCCCGGGTCCAGTTCCGTTTATACGGAACCAATCCACCAGCAGAGCAGAGCGTACATAGTAGGCAGGTATCATGATATTTCAACACGAAAGATGACAAAATCAGCAAACAACGGAAGCAGACGTCGATCGCAACTAAAGAACCTCCCAAGAACAAGCAAAAACAAAAGTAAGACGGCATAGAGGGAGTAATAGCGCCTCCATATCCACAGGTAAACCGCTGGACTCCTCGATTCTGAAAAAGACGCAAGACCGTGACATCGATATGCTCCATACAACTTGTCCGACTCCCCTTATTTTTTTCTCCAATCCTCTTTCATATACACGAGTCACCCAATCCCTCCCTCGAGGGCCGGCTTGTGGCATCAGATGGGCGCCATCTTGGCTCCGTTGACGGCAAGACGATCTGCCGCAATGTTGCCTCGGTTAGCAGCGTGTCCCTTGACCCAGTCGAAGTAGTTCTCAGCTCCAGCCTTTTTTCGCTCTGCCATCTTTGCCAGGATGTCCCGGATGATATCCTGATTCTTGACTTCTCCGCCCGTCGCTGTCTTCCAGCCCTTGTTCTCCCAGCTCAGCGCCCACTGCGTCACGCATTTGATCGAGTACTGGCTGTCGCTGAAGATTTGGACCGACTGCTCAAGGGGAGCGATCTGGAGTGCCCGCAACATCGCCATCAGTTCGGCTCGTTGGTTCGTCTGAAGCTCGCCGGGAAGACGCTCCGAGAGGTTGCGGGGGTCGTTGGTTCCAAAGAAGACACCCAGTCCGGCGCGAGAGCCGACCCTGCCGTTGGCGAGGCTGCTGCCGTCGGTGTAGATGATGAGCACATCCTCCACGGGACCCGAGTCGGGAACCTCCTTCGGGGCCGGCTTGGCCTTCTTCGCGGGTTGCTCCTCGGGTTGAAGTTCGAAGTAAGGCTCCTCCGGTTCTGGCTGCGGGTGCGATCGTCCCTCCTCCCCTAGAGCATCGATAGTTTCCTTGTTCCCAAACTGCTTGATGTATCCTACTGCCTCTGCTCGTGTCGCGAACCGCTTGTACTTGGGCCCCTTGATGCCCTTGATGGCTTCCGAGGCCTCGGCCCAGTCTGTGTAGATACCCGTCGGGTTGCCCACCGCGACTGCGTAGAATTTGGTGGGTTCATTGGTCGTGGATGCGACCTTCCTGCCGGCAGCGAAATCCAAGGCGTCCTGCTTCGAAACAAACGACTTGACTAAGACGCATAAAGAGGTTAGCTAGCTGGTCTTTCTACTTTGATATGACGTTTGCAAACTCACAGACTGCGCCTCTGAATCCCGATGTCTGCTGCTGACACTCGGGGTATGTCAGGTAGACGCCGGGGTTGAACCCAGCCCTGACTGCGTAGTACTTTTGCACGCCGTCCATCTTTCGCTTCTTGGACGATGAGCCCGCAGAGGCACCTCCGGCCGCGGGGGCACTGCGCTTCTTATTCATCTCGACGAGATGTTGGTATTGGAAAGCTGCGTAGCTAATTCTGTCGCTGCTGCTGCTGCTGCTGCTGCTGCGCTGATCGGCGGTTGTGGTAGTGGGGGCGTTGAGGAAGTTGAGAATCGACTGGTCAATATGCCTTCTTTTCGGTGCATGCTCCTGCGGCCCAGCCGGCGCCAATGAGGCGTTTATATGTCGGTCGCAGTAGCGGCTGGCTTCTTTGATGGTGCTCGTGAAGCCGTGTTCGGGGACGATGGGAGTGGTGGTTGAGATGCCGCGGCAAAGGGTTGTCGCACGAGGCTGAAGAAGGCGTTGACAGAGTCAAAGGAAGCGCATGGCGGGTTGTTCAGACCAAGGCGATAGATGGAAGACGAAACGGACCAGGACAAAGAACCGCCTCTGCTTGTCTTGAGCTGAAAGACCCACGCCGATGCGAGCTTCTTTGTGGTGGTGCGTCTAGCCGCGCGGTGCAAGCAGAGGCAGAGGCAGAGCGAGAGGGGAGGGGG
>JABFEX010000941.1:0-11403 GCA_013623515.1 Fusarium illudens | reverse complement strand
TATTAATAGAGAAATATAGCTTTAAAGTTATATAGTATTTCTTATCTTAGTGCGCGAAAGGGGGGTTATGCGAAAGGGTAGGTTATTATATTAAGCTTAGAGAGATAATAGAATAGGTGAGCTCTATTACTAGAATAAGTAGTATAAAGCACGATATCAAGCATAAAAATAGATAAATTCATGGTAAGCGTCTATGGGATAATTATATATGGTTCGACCTAACATTTAAAAGTTCCTCGCCAGTATCTCTTATCGATAAACACAACAGCAGGTGTTTCTGAAACGTCAGCAGCGACCAAGATCGGAGCACGCGATACAGCACGTGCTCCCCGGAACGATGTTTTCATACATCAGTCAAACGCAGAAGGTGTGACATGTGACTGTGTGTTGCAAGACTGTTATTACAATGCTAATAGATAATTAAATACAATACTGCTTTTTCTTAGTCACAATGCGTCTCTACGCAGTCCCTGTGACGATGTCCATCTCCTCAATTGGGACAACCTTTGTCCTGAACAGGATCTTGTGCCCGACGATGAGAACCACGAACAAGATCAGACTGATGTAATTCGTGAAGAACTTGCTGGTGTCCCACTCGATAAACACCTCAAAGCCGCTCGTAAAGATGATGAGCACAGTGAACACCAGACCGTACCAAGATAGATACGGCTGGAAGGGCGCTACATATGGCAGACTTGATCGAGGGATCTGATAATAGGACAGAGCCTTCATGAAGCGGATGTGGCACAAGTTGATGATGGCCCAGGCAATGAATCCTGCAACCGACGTGATGCTCAGGAACCAGTTGAACACAACCGTGCCATCGTTGGACAGGTTGAGGAACGACAGGAACCCAAATAGGGCGCAGAATCCGACGGCATAGTAGGGCGTCCCGAAGCGATTCGTCTTCTTCAGGAAAGCTGGGGCGTGGCCAGAGTCTGCCAAAGAGATGAGGATACGGCTACTCGAGTAGACGTCCGAGTTGGCGGCTGTCAAAACAGCGGTTAGAAGCACCGCGTTGAGAATCGATGGGAGGATAGGAACTCCGGCAAGCTGGGCGACGATGACGAGGGGAGAGGCCGAAGCATCTTGAGAGTCGCTGAGAAGATCCTTGTTCGTGTATGGGATATTGAGGCCCAGGAAGAAGACGGTCGAGATGAAGAAGGAAAAGACACCCCAGAAGGTCCAACGCATAGCAGAGGGGATCGTCTTTTGGGGGTCCTTTGTTTCCCCAGCTCCGATGGCGACTAGCTCTGAACCCTGATAACTGAAGCCGGCGGTGATCATGACTGACCAGAAACCGATGAACTTGCCAGTTGCGCCCTCGTCTAGATGTTCGGCAAAGGCACCTGGTGTCTTCCAGTACTTGAAGCCCAGATAGCCTTGCTGGCCAACGCCGGCGTTGACGCAGATGGAAAAGATGATGAAGCCGATAATGGTGACGACTTTGATGCTGGAGAACCACATCTCAAACTCTCCAAACCACCGCACTGGGAGAAAGTTGGCGATCGTGAATAACACCCAAAACACAGCAATCCAGATGCCAATGTTCAGGCTCTTGTCCCAGTACTGAATGATTAGGCCAGCGGCTGTTAATTCGAGGGCGAATGTGATTGTCCAGCTGAACCAGTAGACCCAGCCCATGGCAAAGCCAAACGTGGGATCGAGGAAGCGTGTTGCGTAGGTTGTGAATGCGCCTGCGACGGGGATATATGCGGCCATTTCCCCAAGGGCGACCATGACTGAGAAGAGGAGACTGCCCACGAAGAGGAAGGCGATGAGCAGAGAGACTGGGCCGGCTGTTGCTAGTGCGTTTCCTGTTCCGATGAATAGGCCTGTGCCGACGGCAGCACCGATGGCGATGAACTGGAGATGTCGGCCATGGAGTCCTCTCTCAAGCTGAGTGTGATCGGCGGATTCTTCGTACTCGACTGACTTGGAGGACTGTGCTGAGTCGTGGCCCTCTGGCTTGGTTTGAATATCCATGATTGTAGATGTGGCAGGAAAAACAAGAACTGGCCAAGAATACAGACAAGTAAACAAGTCACCCTCTGTACCAAACTATTGGTACTGCTGCCTTCGCATTCCCTAAAACGCAGCGGCACGAAGCCATTTTATCTGATCCGATGAGTCAAACACACCATCCGATTATTCAACCTTCTTGTCGTGTTAGGGCGAAGATTGGTGGAGTCGCCTCGACAAGAGTTGGATAAACGTTGTGTAATGAATTGCTTTTCGAGTCCCTGTTCTCCCCTTTTATACCCCAGGGAATAGCGCGGAACCCCGCAAAGACCCCATGGGTTCCGTGAGGTCTGCGAGATGCCAAGATGATGCGCGTTTCTAGTTGTTTTCGAGAAGGGCTTGGGGGATTTTATGGCTGCAGCTTGGCCCGAAGAAGGATTTTGGCAAACACAAAGCCTAAAGAACGCATGAACTGCACTTGACCGTCCCCTTGAGTCTTTCGCCTTCGCTGAACAGGGCTTGAGCTCGCTAGTTCTCTCACTTGTCGTGCAAAGGCGGATGTCCAAGTTGGGCGGAAGTGGGTCTATGGGGATGTCAACCAAGGGCGGAGGCTAAGATTTCATCTCGCGTGAACACCTTCTTTGCCGAGAAATCCTTGCCAAGATTTGCTCGCATGATCTAACGAGTTTGTCGGGTTTAATTGGTGACTTGCAGGTGCTGTTGGTCGTGGTCGAGAGAGCAAGTGGCCGCCGGCCGCCGAAGCTGGACTCGACTTGATCCCCCACACACTTGTTACGCAAGAAGACTGATAATATAGAAGCATGAGGAGGGGCCGCGTGTGTTGGGATATGGCCGCGGTTAAGATTTTATCATAGATCCGGTAAATCTCACCTGATGTTTTAATTACTTGTCAACCCCACGCTTCTTAACGTTGGGCGAAGTCAAGTCCGACTTCGGCCCGTCGGCCACACGAACAACAGCAGATGGAGTGCTCTATGGGGTTGCTTATTAAAAGCCCACAAAGTCCTTTGCTTGCTCAGTTTGAGAAGGAGTCATGAGTATTCTATCTCGGATTTATTCGCATACGAATCACGGTAGTAAGCCGGATGAAGTCAGATAATTCCACAATTAACTGCCAGCCCCTATAATTCCGGATGTATCTATGCTACTATTAATCCGAGTACTTGAATGATCAAGTCTAAAGTGGGTAAATGAAGAACTTGTTCTCTAGATCAGTCAGATCAAGCATCGACACATCAACCTTGACCTTGACCGTCTCATCGCCAACCACCTGCTCAACATAACCCTCTCCATGATTCCCAAGGGCAGCCTGTTCAGAAATCCACTGTCGGCGCTCCTTGTTCCGCTTGACCAAGATGAATCGAATCGCGAGAAGCAGAATAGGTGTCAAGGTGAAGCTGGCAACAATTTGCGTGGCCCAGGCACCGTAATACCGAAATCCTCCGGTCTTCCAAAGCTGGGGCGAAATGATGTTGGAGATTCCGTAGAGGATCATAAACATGGCGTTGCGGGTGAGTTTCTTGGTATGGCCAGCACAGCTGGTGGATAGCCAACCGAGGGAAATGATCCAGGTCTGCGCGAAGCAGTTTGGAGGGAGGATCAAGCAAGCGAGGAGAGCGATCGTCTTGTGCCAAGGGATTGTCACCATGCCGATACTGCTCGCGATGCAAGGGATGCACCAGAGTGCTGCCCACCAGGCGCTGTATCCGGGGAAGAATCGGATGAGGATGGAGGCTGTGATGCAGGCAAGAATGGCGAAACCACCAGAAGCAACCCAGACCAAGGTAGATCCGAGTGGAGAAACGCCGAGGTCGAGGAACAGGAGACTCTGCTGGTAGGGTAGGTTGTTTGCCAGCATCAGAGTGAAGCCCGCGCCAGCAAACAGCCAAGACACGGGATCCTTGAGGGCCTCGTAGAACTGGTACTTCTTGAACGTCTTTTGCTCAATGGAGCTTCGGGTCGATTCGTGAACTCGGCGAATGGCGTGAACCTTTTGCTCGGTGGTCAAGAACCAGGCGCTGGCGGGGTTATTGGGGTAAGCAACCCAGGTGATACCCGAAAGGACCAGAGAAATGCCACCCGTGATGATCATGAAGAACTTCCAAGGGCTGGTACTGACTTTGCTAAACAGCAAGCCGTAAGAGACAAGTCCGGTGAACATGGGCGAACCGATGCAGGAGATGTAGAACAGCGGCTGGACGTGGAGAAGCTCCTGGGGCGTGAAGAACATGCCCATGGTGATCTCGAGAGCTGGGATTACCGAAGACTCGACGAATCCGAGGAAGAACCGAAGGGGGATGAGAGCTTCATAGCTCTTGGCGACACAGTGCAAAAGGACCACTATGGCCCAACAGAAGATTGTGCCGGAGATGTAGGTGCGGACTCGTAGCTTTTGGATAAGGAGCTGTCCAGGGACCTGACCGAGGATGTATCCTGATCCATGGTTAGAGGATTTATAGATGCGAGGTGAGATTTGGTGGTTGAATCTCACCAGTGTAAAAGAGCGAGTTGAGGTTGTTGTACTCGGCATTGTTGAGGCCTGTATCTTCGAAAAGACCCAGGAGAGTGGCTTGACCCAGAGTTGACTTGTCCACCTATTTCACATACTCTGTCAGTACAGAAGTTCAAATGAAGCCAAAGAGAGTCTAAGATAGTACTCACATATAGCATAAAGTCGATAAAAGTGACAAGGAGCAAGACATGGATGTAGAGCTTCCGCTTGAGCTTCTTCTCCCCATCAGGCGTCAGTTCACCAACGTCATTCCCATACTGCTCAATTAGCTCCAGAGTCTCATCAGCAGCCTTGTTGGAGATGACATTCCCGTCGTGCAGCGAACTGCTGGAGTCCACGGTGGGGATTGGGTGCTTCTCGTCACTCATGATGCTGGAGCGTTCAAGGGGTTGCTTTCTGGTGGAGAATCTGCCCTGCTGTTGCATCGAACTGGAGACTCATCTTGGCCCGTCTTTGCTTTGTCTTAAATATGGATGCGTTTAACAAAGTCCCTGACGTGCTCGGTGAGGTCCTATCGGCGTCTTCAGGACGAAAGAGGATACGTGAGAAAAAGTCGTCACCGATTCGCCGGCGACCATGGGCTAATTTTGGTTAGCGGGGATATTGTCTCCAGTGGTATGATTGAGTTATCCGTGCCTGTCGCTCTTGAGTAATGGAGTTGTCTGATGTGAACTTGTTGGTTTGTATTTTTGCCTCACACGTGCTCGAACTATCGACTGACGGTCGACTGTTGAGAAACTCTAATTGGGAACGGGCTTCTAAGAGATATTATAGACTCTTTATTTGTTCTACAAGCAGCGGTGTGGTAAAGCAGAGTGTTGTTTCAGCTCACATCGTGGCTCGTCTGACACCGCTACTAGGACTTCTTTACATATGTTTCCTCCCACAACCATTGCAACGACCCATGTGGAAGCCGTAGAAAGGCAACTTCAAAACACACCATAGAGAGTCTATTCTATGATCAGACTGAAAGCTCTTTGCGTGGTAAAGGTCGTTGATGTGATGCGGTGCGCGAGCGGCTCCGCCATGCGGCTCCGGAGTGGGTACACTCGGATGAGAGTGCCGGAGGCGAGCATTCCCTGGCAGAGATAAGCTGATAGGGATCCTATAGCTTGTTCTAGTAAGGGTTCCCTGGGAAGAACGATTGTGCAATTCTTCTTCTGAATGATGAGCTTGGAGTCTTGTGCCTAAAGACGCCGTCTGTTGCTGGCGTACGGCCTTTCCGTCGGGGACTTGAATTACTTCTGGTCTAGCTCGTTTCTATATGAAATCTGGGCGAAAAATAGTCTTGTTGCGATGTAGGTAAGGGAGGTAGGTGGTTGAGGTGACGCTGAAGTGAGGTAGTTCGAATAAGAATATGACTGCACTGCATGACATACAGGCTATGCAGCCACCTAGTCAAAAATGCCCTTATATCCAAGCCACTTGCAAGTGGTAGTTTCCGAATCCACCATCTCACAACTTGTCAGAGATCTTCCACTGTTCAACACAGGCTCAGCAGTCATGATGATACCGTCATCCAGCGATGCCGCCTCGCCTTTTTCCGAAACCGCCTTGACTTTGTTAAATGACAACTCGTCAAAATCAGGAAAGTAGTACTCTGGGTTCTCGGGTGTCATGAAGCTTTCAACAATCCACCCTGCGTGGTTTGTGCACAGAGTACCGTTGACCGGCGCTGTTAGATCGATCTCGAATCTGCCAGACAAGGTTAGTTCCAGAGACGACATCAATATCCAAGTTGCTCACTTCTTTTTTTGGGTGAAATTCTCCCAAGTAAATGTGCCGGTAGTGTTATCCTTCTGCGTCACAGTCATGCGCACATGGTCCCCAATATCAGTCAAGATGCCCTCGGTGTCGTCCAGAAAGATTGGCGGGTTGGGAAACCATTCGTAAAAAGCAAAGACACCAAAGTCGCCCTCCTTGTCGTACAAGTAGTAGTAGCCCCCCTGGATGAGCCCCCCATTATAGACGCGTTCTGGATCATCGCAGGTGTTCTGATCTCCGCCGATGCCCACCCAGACGGACGAGCTGTAGTATGCGCTGGAGTTGTAGCCATACGGGAACGTGATGTTTGGGATGACGACTTCTGCCGTGACCGAGGCAAAGCGTGGCCCAGCGACTTCACCCCCGTTCCAGATGTAGCTCGTTCTGTGTTTTACATCTCCAGGGTGCTGTCGAGTCTCGTCGTGGGACTGTAGGCTTCTTGGAATGATGTTTTTGCCCCTGGCGGTGGCCAGGTCTAGGGCATTGACACAAGTACCGCCCAGTAAGAGCAAGTTGCCGAGAAGCTCAAATCTCATGGTGTCTACTGAAGTAGGTATGGATAAATAAAGATGAGCGGCCAATTGTTGAAGTAGAAACCTGGTTTCAGATGACTTGGCGCTGTCAAGTACACTATCGTATATATAGTTGTATCTACCTCTGCGTACCTAGCTAGGACTGGCTTGCTTGGCGGCACTTGGCGGCGCTCCTGGAGATACTCCTGGCCAAGCTTTGAGTTCCCGCTGTCAACAGACTCTACGTCACTGCCGGTGGGAGAAATCCCGGCTGCGGCCCTCTGAATGCAAAAGGACCCTGTCGTAGTCCCTTAATTTCCATTCATTTATAACGGCGGGTTAGTGTTGCGGCCCGTGACCGCGTTTAGAGTTCACGGCTAGAACCATCTCGTCGACTGTACCTAGTTCCAAATCATCGGGACGCTCGGGAGAAGGCATCAATGCTCGTATTCACTACTATGCCCGGTAAACCTAAAGAAAATGAGCAGCAAGACTGCAAGAGTTACCTATTCCATAGCATCCGGGGGGTGAGAAAACCAGGGATTATCCGTCCATACCGAATGCATGATGAGGAAGGAATCGGGATATATCCCCTCTATTGACGCCGCTTATTAACTATCTGGGTTCTGCTCGTCTTGCTCAGACATAGTCGGCAGCTGCGGTGGAAAATCCATCCACGAGAAAGCCATGTCCACCTCTGCCAAAGAGCTCACGTTGATTGCGCTGTCAACGAGAGACAAGGAAGGGTTTGATTCGGCATCCTTTTCCCTGGGTAAAGCATGGGAAGCCATCAACCTGATGCTATCCGAAACCTCTCGAGCCAGTGCCCAAACTGGATACAAGGTCTTCAGTATGCCAAGACTTAGGCACAGGCGGCTGTAGAATTGGTCCGAGAATCGAGACGGGCGTAATGAACATGCGGATAGTTGGATAGTACAGCTTAGAAGCAACCCGTTGAGCATCAAGGGGCTGTACTTGAGAGCTAAGGCTTCCAAGCCAACCAGGTCGCTGAAGCGCTTGGCAGCCTCGACTGCTTTGATGCCGTGCATCGATCTTGAGTATGTCGGTAGCAAGTCCAATCTAGACTCTATCCCTGCAGACGCGGCAATGACACCAACCAAGTCGCTTCGGGGAAAATGGAGATACATGGTGGTGTACTGAATCAGCACGTGTGCTTGGAGCAGTGTGTGGTCTACACCCCCCGTAGAGTCCACCGGCTCTGCTTTGCTGATATCCAAGTGATGTGGCCAAGCAGCCAAGAGGTTGTCGATATTCTGAATCTGATCGCGATGGAGTTCATGTGTCGAGGCTATAGAGAGTGCGCGGGCAAGGAGCTGTGCAGCCTCTATTCGATAAGCGAAGGACGAGAAGGGGAGCTCATCATTGGTATATATCCTCGATTCAAACTGTTCAGGCGTCGAAGGGTCGAATAATAGTGGCTCGCCCGAGTAAAGGAGTTCCTCACATGGAAGAGGCATGTCTGACTTGACTGAGTTGCATCGAAAGTTGGGTTTGTGATCAAGAGCGGCAATAAACCCATCTGTGATGTAGAGCTCCCACCAGGTTCCTCTAATGCTTTCTTCCACAGGAGATCCAGCGGAATGCGCGACGCTGAATGACCTTCGGTGCATGTTGAGCTCCAAAGCGAGAGAGACAGCTTCAGCAAGACTGGATCGAGACCTGTGATACACGCAGCGAGCGTGAAGTATCATGGAGAAGAGCAGGAGAGCTTGCGCAAGCACAAAGCTACGTTCACCTCTATCCCACGCCTTCTTCAATGCTTCATCTGCTAGACCTTGCATCGTCTCGCTGCATATCGTCCCGGAGTAATGACAGCCGATGAGATGAATGACGAGCTTCATGTAGGAAGGGTAATCCTGTGACGTGTACAGCGCTCGAGGCACCAAGAAAGGATGCGCCCGGAAGAAGTTGGCGTAGAAGAGGTTGATGAGAAGAGTATCGTCCTCTATCGTCTCGGCCTCATCTTCAGCTTGACGATTGCTCGTCTGTGCGCTTTGTAGAAGACATTCTTCTAGACTCGGCTGACTCCAAGGGCAATCATTGCCATCGACGGACACCTGGAAGTCCGTAAGAGCGCCGTGGGGATCGGTAGAATCCCAGACAATTTGCTCAGGCTCTCGTCGGCAAGCTCTCAGAGTTGAATCCGTTGAGGTACCTGTCGCTGACAAGTCTCCTGGCGAGCGCGATGTAAAATGGTGAAGCTTTCGTCGCTTTAAACCTCGTCGCGATGGTTCATAGCGGCATCGTAGGCCCTGGGTCTGACAGCGCATGCATTGAGGAGAATTGCCATCGCATTTGACGTGTTTTCGGCGACATTCAGTGCATGCTAATGCACTGGGTTTATTGACACCATCTTGATGTGAGTTTAGAGTTGGCGATGTTTGTGAATTGGCGCTGTGGAGGGACATTGCTGGCAGTGAAGGTCTAGGGGTACCGCTGAAGTTTAAGCAAATGAAAGCAATAATTGAAAAGAGATTTTCAGCCTCGGTTTGGTCGGATGCAGGCAGGAATAAGAACCGCAATTGCACAGCGTTAAAGCCAGCTTATCGAGCGGATGAGACCCTTGACAGTCGGCTCCGCAAAGGCCGGATCCAAGATCACGCAATGCTAGTTTATCAAGGCGTCATTGAAGACAGCTTGAACGCTCTTTATCGCTGGAAGATGACAATTGGAGAGAAAGTTCATGCTCTTGGCGAAATTTCAGCCATGGATTTGTATTGTATTTATGAAGCAACCCACGAATGAGCGGCGCTTCTGCCTTTGTCACTGACATAAAGACTGCAAAAGTCCGTCCGCATCAGATGCACTCTACATGTAAGAAGCATCATAGTAGCCCTTGGAAGCGTAGCTGCCAGACAAAACAGTCGAGATGGACACCGCAGAAGAAAGCTTGGTGTAGAAAGAAGCCCGCTTGCCCGAAGCTCCAGCACCAGTGTTGCTGTACTCTCCAAAGAGGACGTTACTGGTGCGCTCGTCGCCGCTGTTCCAGACCTTCCATCCTGCGGCATTGATGACCGAAGTCATGCTCGTCTTCTGGAAGACGACGCGGGCGTACTCTCTCCAGGGACGGCCGAGGTAGTAGGCGCCGTTGGAGACGGAGTTGCCGGAGGCTGCGGCGATGTTGCAGTTGTTGAAGACGTAGTAGGAGGAGCCAGAAGAAGAGTCACGGCCGTTGGCTGTTCACTTTGTCAGTATGTGGCTACTAATCTCGTGCTTCTCACTTACCGGTGATGTAGCCAATTGACGCGCTGACGACGCGAAGGTCGCACTTCTCAAACCAGCTCGAAGCCTTCTGACCAAAGATAAAGTCGGTAGCACCCTGAATCAGCGTGCGAGAGTACAGCTGATAACCCTCGTTGCTGAGAAGAGTGTCCTGGTATCCAGTGAGGGCACATCCGTAGTATCCGCTGTCAGCGTAGGCGCTCAAGGCCACAGCCTGGCTGCCCTTTCCGTACGTGTTTGCAACGTTGACGTTGTACAGCTTAAAGTTGGGCGACTTTACACGGAGAGTGGCGCTCCCGTCGTTGTTGAGGCCATCTGCCTGGCTCTTCTTGGCCGTGATGGTGACCTTGTTGCCGGCGTAGCCGCTCGTGTCGGTGGTGTATCCGTAGATTGACAGCTGGGCCTGGCGCTTGGGCACGAGGACTTGCTCTTTGTAGGTGCCCTGGTCGATGAAGATGCACTGAGTACCGCCTGAGCTGGTGGAGAGGGCGTTGACGGCAGCTTGGACGGTGCCGTACTGGCCACTGGAAGGGGACTTGCGCACAACCAGACATCCGCTTGGTGCAGAGGTTCGGCTGGCAGCCAAGGCCGCAGTAACAAAACTCAAGGTGGCGAGAAACTTCATGTTGGCTACTGATGAACTGCTGATAGTAGTCCGAGTCCAAGAGCTAAGCTACTATCAATGATCAAGCCATCCCGCTCTTTTTAGGTCCTAATGCCAATCTACATTCTAAGGATAATAAGATATCCATTTTCAGCCTAAATAAATACCAAGACCCACTTTCCCCGAATTATCACCTATTTACGCCATAGATAATAAAATAAGCTATCTAAATTATATAAGCTATAAAAATAATTATCGCTATAGGTATTATACTAGCTAAGGTAATTAGAGCTTACTTACTTTACTAGATAAAGTAATTATAATTATATTTTACTATTATTCTTAATACCTATAGGCATAGGGGTATCTAAAGCTATCTATATATATATATACCTTACCTATATAATAAAGATAGATAAACTTAATCTCTAAGAGCCGCTCTAAGAGCTATTAGATAATACCGAGATACCTTTAGATAATAAGATCTCTTTAGATCCTTTAGATCCTTTAAATAACGCTAAGGAACGCCTAGTAAATACTCTAGATATAGAGAAAGAGTTTCTCTATAAGCTTCTTATCGATAATAATATTAATATTAATCTAGAGAGGCTAATTATAATCCTTATACTTCTTAATTAATAAAATAGAAAGGCGCCTCGCTTAGGGGACTATAGTAATCCTATTATATAAGGTAGCTATTAGATTACTAACCCGCCGCTCGCGAGAGTATACTTAGTATAGCTACTTAAGGCGCCACTATTAATCTTTAGTAACTTCTTCTATAT